>OZ035823.1:26682159-26905607 GCA_964034765.1 Knipowitschia caucasica
CAAAGACAAGGGCATGTGGAACAATGAAATACAACATGTAAGAATCTAAACAGACAGTTGGAGGAAAGCCATTCGATAAAAGTGGGTTTAAAGAAGTAATTTAAAAGAAGTTACTGTTCTTCATCTCCTTGGACAGGTCATTTCAGAGCCGAGGAACCCAAAGAAAGAATCCTCCATCCTCCTCCGTCCGGAACCTTGACCCCAGAAGTTAAATTATGTACAAGGAGAAATGGTTTGCGTTTGTGTTGGGTGTTCTTTGAATAATGTTTGATTTAAAAGATTCAGGTTCAGTTTTTTAGTTCCATCTGGTCTTAAACTACACTAGAGTTTGGTTACTCGTGAGGAGAGAGCCTGCACACTTAATCCAGAGTTTAAATGTTGATTGCTTGTGAATTTAAATGCTATCTGTCATATATGCTGTATTCATGTCGTCATAGATGGGACAAGGCACATATGCATGATACTTAAAGTAGCAATATGTAAGATTTTCATGTCAAGTCATCCTTAAATGGCCCTAATCTGTCAAAAGGCATGGATGAATCATGCTCTTTTGAAATACTTCTTTAACTGATAGCAGTAGTTCAGCCGAGATATTTGGATTTCAAAATCAGCTTTAAAACCCGTAAATCTTGTTATTGTTTTCATTTTGATGTCCCGCCCTCCACCGTTTTACCAATCAGAAAGTCCGTGATCTAGGTTGCCAGAACTCAGTGTCGAACTAATCTCACTGGTAAAGTAACACATGCCGGCAGAACTAAAAAAGGTATTTTGTTATGATTCTCAAATCATTAACGACAAAACAAGGAATACAAGAAAGATTTCTATCGGGCCTTTGTGAAAAGGGTGTTGGTTATATATTTGTGACAAAACTTGTCTATTCATATATTATGGTCCCAGCTGGATCTGTCTGCATATCTGGCAACCCGAGTCAGGGAGAGTGCAAGACGTTGCAGTACCACTTTTGGCCAGATTGTTACATGCTGCTCCTTTAATGGTGGAATAGTGAAATATTTGCTTTCATAAAACCTAAAAAAACAAACTTCAAAATTTATAAAGTATAAATAAGATATCTAGGACTGCGTATACAACACAATTTCAACAAAAAACATGTCGGATAAAATCCTCTGTTGCTAATGGGGAAGAACTTGCCAACAAGCACTTTCCTTTTAGGCTTCATTGAGCTGGGGTTTTGCATTGTCTATTTGCTGTATATGTAGTCTATAGTGAAAACACCTCCCCAGGGAGGCGTCCAGGAGGCATCCGGAACAGATGCCCGAGCCACCTCAACTGGTTCCTCTCGACGTGGAGAAGCAGCGGCTCTACTCCGAGCTCCTCCCGTGTGACTGAGCTCCTCACCCTATCTCTAAGGGAGCGCCCAGCCACTCTGCGGAGGAAGCTCATTTCAACCGCTTGTATCCGCGATCTCGTTCTTTCGGTCATTACCCAAAGCTCATGACCATAGGTGAGGGAGGGAACGAAGATTGACCGGTAAATCGAGAGCTTTGCCTTTCGGCTCAGCTCCCTCTTCACCACGACGGTCCGATACAGCGACCGCATCACTGCGCACGCTGCACCGATCCGCCTGTCAATCTCACGCTCCATCCTTCCCTCACTCGTGAACAAGACCCTGAGATACTTGAACTCCTCCACTTGAGGAAGAACCTCTCCACCCACCTGAAGAGGGCAAGGCACCTTTTTCTGGTCTAGCACCATGGCCATGGATTTGGAGGTGCTGATTCTCGTCCCAGCCGCTTCACACTCGGCTGAAAACCGTCCCAGTGCATGCTGCAGGTCCTGGTTCGTTGGAGCCAACAGGACAACATCATCCGCAAACAGCAGAGACGGAATCCTGTGGTCTCCGAACCGGACCCCTTCCGGCCCCTGGCTGCGCTTAGTGTACAGCATACAGTTGACATGTAATGTAATAGATTGATCAGAACCAGACACTTCTGCTGTATACGGCGGTCATTAAATGAATGTATCTTATTGAAGAAGAATATATATTTGCTTTTATGGCTATCCACCAAGAAAGAAACAAAAAAAACCACTTTGCTCCTTTAATGGTGGAATAGTGAAATATTTGCTTCCATAAAACCTAAAAAAACAAACTTAAAAATTAATAAAGTATACATTAGATATGCAGGACTGTTCATACTTCACAATTTCAACAAAAACATGTCTGACAGAATCCTCAGTTGCTAATGGGGAAGAATAGGTTCATCTTTGCAGTGTGAGATTCCACAGTGAGTGTTTGTCCCCTAATCCTGCTGTCAGAGCTGCAGAGACAAGTGGAGGTGAACAGCACAAGTGAAGTGGCCCCACACTCGTCCTGTCTGTTTACTCTCCAACCTCGGCAAAAGCACCGAGCCCAGGGATGTGTGCAATGTACAGCGCGATGAGCACAGGGCACAGGCTAACAAGGTCACCTGTTCCATGTGCTCATCGTAGGCTCAGGACCAAAATATGGTAATGTATCAGTAACATTGGTAATATTCAATTCAGTATTTTTGTCCAATCAACTCGTCTTGTTAGTTCAATGGATTCTGCTCAAATAATGATCTGACTTCACTTTATTGCATTGATCATTTTGTGCCTTGAGAGACTAAATCATCCATCTTTTCCTTTGACATAGAATGCATAAAGGCAATTGGTCTGCTGTTGTAGAAATCCATAATCCTCTCGTGGTTTTTTGTAACTGGATTATTTTTCTACACAATCATATTAAAAGTTTTAGGTCATCAATCCCATCACAACCACTAATCTCTCTAATACTAAAAATACAACAACATATACTGCAGTTATAGTATTCCTAAACACTTTCCCAGGCAGTTGTTAGGTTGGACCACCCTTTATATAAATGTGTAGGATAGTTAGTTTAAGCCCTACTTCAGTAAATGATGTACTGCAGCCTAAATGTTCATGGGCTACACAAGAACTGTTTCCATAAACAGTAATGTTAACAATAACAGCTCAACCATAGCTAAAAGGGAACTTACAGCTTTCACAAAGGTCAGCTTTTGTGTTAAAATCCACACTTTTGTACAACAAACTCTTGCCCAATTAATATGTGCTGCTCGGTCAGAATTAGTACGCTTGCATCGCACAAAGCATCATGGAGATATCACCAGTATTTATACTGTGCATGGTTCAAGAGGAACAGAATGAACTAGAATTATTACTGTAAGGTGGAAAACTTTAAGTATGCTAATAAGCACCATTGACAATGGTGTCATACATTTAGACCTCCTTGACCAAACCCATTATCTCAGATTCTTGTTAGTACTTTGGAATTCCATTTGCTGTGGTGTGATGGCTGTGTGTTTAGTAGAACAAACAGTTTTTATGACATTAGATGAATAACAAACTTAATCCAGAGGTACACTAAGGCCCTGTCCACACGAAGTCAAGCTCAGGCCTAAACGCAAAAATACTTTATCAATCCAGTGTATCGTCCATACGAGGCCGGCCGTTTTGGGGGGTGTAAACGAACATTTTTGAAACTAGGTCCCAGAGTGGAAAGATTTCAAAACTCTGTATATGCCGCTCCGTGGTTACTGCCTCTCCGCAATGTATCTGAGACGCTTGCGTCATCGCCCGCCTCTTGTTAAAGCACGCATGCGCCGCACTCAGAAAATAATGACAACAACAATGTAGCTTGTTGGTTTTGTAATCCAGTGCGACCCGAAGCAACAGTTCAACCTCATCGTCCGTCCATACTAATGTAGTACCAGCTCGCCCACTCGCCATGTTGTCTGTTTACAAAATTCCGCGCATGCCCACGGAAGTTTGGGCTTGATCCCGTCATTGCGTCACAGCGCCACCAACAGGTCTGGCATAGTTTCACAGCGTTTTCAGGCGTATTGACTACATTCATATGGACGCACACATTTACTGAGCTAACTCCGTGTTTACAGAAAAAGTTTCTGAAATTATAAGCGTTTTGTCTTCGTGTGGATATATAGCCTAAATGTAACTCTAAACCTACACCTTTAGCTGATGCCAGGCTGTAGATAAGGTAAGCCATTGATTCAAATCTGCTCCTTCACAGATTCAATAGAAGGGCCTATCTTATTTTGTCCATGAACAGACAGCTCTATTGGATTGTCAGCAATGAAGCTGTCTCATGACATGTGGTGAACGTGTTTGAGTTCAACAGCTATTACAAACAGCTGTTGATGCATTCCTAAGCTGTCCCTCGGCGTATGGCTTCCAGAAAACACCCATAAGAGTGACATGTCGAAGTCTTTGTGCACACTTCAACATGTGTCAAACCTGCAGCATATACTGTACCATCGATCAATGACGCTTTTGAAGCATGAATACCGGTTATTTTAGGTATCAGTGGAAATTGCACATGGTAAAGCAGAGCATTTATTTTAACAGTAGTTATCTCTGAGGACTTTACACAACCGTTGAATTCACCAACACGGATCAGAGAATCAAATCATTCAAACACAAGTAATACAGCAGAAAATACAGTACATTGGTATAAGGGGCAGATGACCAATGCCCACAAGTGTTTTTGGACATGGGTCCTTAATAAAATGGCAATTTCACTAAAAAGCATTGGCCTTTTTTTGTAAAGAAAATAAAAATGTCCCACTCCCTAGCTGGCTGTGCCCGTTGTCATGGCATAATGCTACATAAAGCTACAATTACACACAGACGGACGTTTAATTTTAAGACAATTATGTTTCTGTCGCTCCGTGGAAGGCTGTGTTCTCGGGCTTGAACTGCCCTTATCAAACCAGATCATAGCATTTGTCATACGCCTAGCAGAGAAGTGACCATCATGTTCAATAAATTATCTACAATTTCTTGCACCAACCCACACAAGCTAAAGTCAACTTTGGTCTTCATGTATGCTATTTGTAATAAACGATTGCTTTCGGGAAGATCGAAGAGGGAAGTAACATGAAACAGCAATTGTGAGTCTTTGAAATCTTCAGCTTTAGTCGATGTTATTCAATTCAGTGTGAAAAATGCTACGAGGTATGACTCATCTTGTAGCTTACCAAGTTGAATGTAAATCCTTGAACTAAAGAAAAGCAGGAAAGGGGAAAGGAAAACCAAACTGAGAGAGATGTTCCAGCCAAAAACACTAGAGTCTGTTTTGTCATTCACATCTAGATATACATACTTAGTGCTTCATCCACCAATAACATATTTAACTGTAATTTTCTCTAAACGTACAAAAGATTGCATTATCTCAGACTTGACAATGTACTTGCCCAGGCTAGATTACTGGCACAGCTACACGTATCTACAGAGCAGATGCTTCAACAATACAATTTTCCATTCCCTAAAGATAGCTTCATGAATTGATTGAAATAATGATTCTACTTTGTCTATGCATGTGTTTATTCCATAATTGCACTTTTACACGGTTTGGTCTTGTGACTAGCCTAAACAAAAACAGTGTATTGTCGCGAGGAGAGCTTTCTCTGTAACAAGAGAGGGAGACAGTAATTACCTTCAGATGAGTGGGGCGGCTCTGACACTGCTGTAATTGTGACTCCAGGGGCCGACCTGTATGTGCACGCCAGTCTGAACTCACTATAAAGATCTACTCTATATAGAGACTTATATATGCTTGTTGAATGCAACGGGCATATGTTTGGCCTATATTTGCCAATGCATCTCACCCATCCTCTACAACAGCCATTCCCAAACTCAGTAACACCGAGGCCCCCTTAAAAATCTGACGGGTCTGCATGGCCCCCCAAAATAATAACCAAGAAGACAATATTAAGAATAGGCTCTTCTGGTTATTTTATTTTGGGGAAATAGCCTCTGCTACAAACATTGTAATACAAAAATGATTACAGTGGATTATTCAAGTCAAATAATGAACACAAATATTTTAATAGCACAAACAAAACATTATAAATTTAACATTAAATAATTATATATATATATATTTTTTTTTATGACCTCCCGCGGCCCCCCTGCAGTACCCTCGCGGCCCACCAGGGGGCCACGGACCCCACTTTGGGAGACACTGCTCTACAAGGTTCAAATCCAGAATAAAAACAGTTCTGAGCCGTGCAGAAGGATCTGTGCTGTGTACTGTGATTATTTAAGATTAAAGGCCTTGATTTTGTTAAGCCAAGACATTTAACCCCACTTTACCCGAAGCCCCCGCTGAAAGATCAAGGCTATGCTCACACTTACAGAGCAGCCGTCCTCCTGTGGACTCACCACCTGCAGGAGGATCAGTGAGGGGCTGGTGCTATGTGACTTGGGCGGCATCTCTAAATTACCCCCCCCCCCCCCCCCCCCGATGGATGGATGGATTTTGTTAAGCACTTTTAGTTACCCACAGTATGAACTGTGCTATACAAATAAAAGTGCCTTGTCTATACTGTAAATTTGATATTATCTGTATTTTCTTTATGGTAAACAAAAACATGCACAAAAGCACACACACCGGTTAAAGAAAAACATTAAAGGGGAAAAAAAAATAGAAACACAAGAAGGAAATGTTGCCACTTACTGTTCTGATCCAGAGATTGATGGTGCTTTCTCTTGAAATGCCATGACTCTTTGCTGGTGATAGTGAGAGGTCTTCCCTCGTGTTGCAAACACCTTGTTTGAAGCCCTTGAGTCACTGAGGAGTAGCACCAGAAGTAAAGGTGTTCACGGTTAAAAGAAGGGACAAACAAATGGCTAATAACAGTTCAAAACAACCCCAACATATAAAATTAGATAGTGATGATAGAAAGTATCATTTGGATTTATTACACAAAGAAAAGTTTCTTCTAGGAGTTATTTCATAACGATTTCAACATCCATTTATAGCTTTAGGCTGCGGTCACATGCACAGCCTAAAGCCCTGTGTAAGTGGACCAGGGCCCACTTCGCGATTAGATTCGGGCTTTAGGTGCCACAGTATGTGACCACGGCAAGTGGTCTTGAGTGCTCAAGCCCACTTGAAGACTTGGACCAGGGCCCGCTCTGTAAAGCCCAGATGAGGGGGGTCAGTGTGGCGGGTGGTGGGGACGCAATATTGTGCGTCACATTACGTCTTCTGTTGTGACGGGCATTTTCACACACGTCTCTCCTGCACTTTCTCCGCTTGGGTTAAACCTTTCATATAAGCCCCGGACCGTGGTTGAGGGGAGCAGGGGGGCGTGTCGCTCTAGGGCCAAAGAAAAGCTTTTCGTACGGGAATAACTTCCTCTGTTCTGACCCTCACTCTCAGTGTGGTGCTATTCCAATAACTCTTCAGACATTCAAGAATCAGACTTTATTTAATCGCCAGAACACACCAACACACTCCGGTCACTCTGCTCGTACGCCACACTTTTCATTCTTTCATTCTTATTAATTCATTTCTCAGCGCTCTTACGCTCGTTACTAAAGAGTGTGTGTGTGTGTGTGTGTGTGTGTGCACTCGTGTCCGCGGCGCGCACACACACACACACACACACACACGTGTGCACACACACGTTACCCACTGAACTGCTGCACTTTGCATCAGAGCAATGTGGACAAGTGTGAGATGTGTCTTTCCCTAAACAACGCGATCCGTACTGAGTTGTTAGCTACAGTAGCTGTTAACGCTACAGTAGCAGAGCGTAAACAGGAAGAGAGACGGAAACTCAACCAGGACAGCGAGGTAGTTGCTGAAGTTAGTATTAGCGCCACCAGCTGGACCGAGCATTGTACTACAGCACAGTTACTCTGGCACGTTTACGAATACTTTACGCCACTTGGCCTAGTTCGCTTGTAAATACCTAGGTTTACTCTAAAATATGCAGTTACAGCTTCTTAGACAACCCCCCATATATAGACTCAAGTACAGTATTCTTTCAAATCTCCAAATCTGGACCAAGCTTCTGTAATTGGAGGCAAACCACCAATCCCTTTGCTTTTGATCAGCACTCTGCAGAAACATGCAGCAACTAATATTCCAAAGAACTGACCACCAATTACCTCATATCGGCCAGTCACAAAATTGCCCAATTATCCCAAGACAACGCTGAAGCCTGAATCTGCTGCTCTCGGTCTCACACAGTAATTTACCAGAAGAGGTGTTTATGGTTTGAAGTGTGAATGTTGATGTGGTGTAGTATTTTTGTATAGCAGCCATTGTTCATCATTGTGCCCCAGCGCTCTAGTGAACCCAATTGCTCAACATCACTTGCCTTTTACAGTATAAATAATAATACAATTATTTAATACAACTATAGGGGTTGGAAAAAAAACCTGTCCAAAAAACCTGTTCAGCCGCACACAAAAAACATGGGCTGCAAGTGTATATTAGCTATACTTGCTGACTATCCAAATATTATGTACAGTGCATCTTGGAGAGATTGACAAACCACACGACTACTACTGCTTAACGATGTGCAGTGCTTTAGGTTTGACTTCCATTTTGTTGCATTGATGATATTGTAGAAATACAGAAAATAAATCAGATTGTGGCCCACAGGAGTTCCAGCACTGTCTGTTCGATATCGAGCACATCACACGACCAAGCCCCAGCGATCCAAAATGGCGCCATATTCAAATGAATGATTTGTGCTCAGTGGCGCATGTGCCGGCATGGGTGGCGAAAGATTATCGGAACTCGCCCATGTTTGGGCATCGTCTGTTCCTCCCGGTTCTGCGCTGTGGATGAGCTCCCTTGATGCGTTGCACCAAATACGCGTGTGTGGCTCTCATGCACATGCACAGAGGGGCTTGGTCGCGTTTTGACCAATCAGAACGGCTGATCATATCAGTGTTAGAGTGGGTGCCAAACGAGCAGAGTTTGTGGCACTGAAGTGTGGAATTAAAGAAAACCGAAGGATTTATAAAGAAAAAAAGTTCAGGATGACAAGGGACACTTAATCCCCACAAAATCCGACCTACTGTAGACTATATAAACACCGAGGGTCAAATGAAAGATTAGATTTTGTAGGATTACAAAATCTGGTTATGTGGTCGGTATCAGGGCCCCCAAGGACTCTGTTGCCTTGGGCCCCGGGGTACCCTTGGAACACCACTGCACATGAATTTAGTCCTGTGAGAATCCCCCGAGCACATGGGTCCTTCAGCTCCAAGATAGTAATTCCCGATCCAGTTGTTATGATAGATCCATGCAAACGACTCATCACAGTTAATGTTTTTTTCACTGTAAAGGTAAAGGTGCACTTTATTGATCCCCGTAGGGCAATTCTTCCTCTGCATTTGACCCATCCTGATGCCGCGAAGACTTACGTCAGGAGCAGTTGTCGCCATAGAACAGCGCAGTTAGAGATGTATTTCTATTTGCTGTGATGTGTTGTGTAGAGCTCAGTTCAGCGGTGAGTCCATGGAATTTTGAGGTGCTGCTCTTTTGCTTGGGTGCCCACACACTTGTGCACACATGGGCAGGTTCACATGAAAACCCTCCAGTGAACACGTCTCAAGCTCAGCCAGGCGTTAGCTCCCCCACTGACCTAGAAATGAACCACAAACAAACACAACGCAACACTGTGTTCAGAGGCTTTAAAAAGAAATTCATGGTCTCACAGCACCGTCCAAAAACTATTTTTTTGAAGGTGAGATTGAGTTAATGGATTGTGGTAAAAGATAAGGAAATGTCCGGAGTTTTCCAGGACGTAACATGATGTGACCCACGAACCAGCTCTGACCAATCAGTGTGATAGCAGCTAGAACAGGGGGCAGGAACCTATTGCTCTGGATCCAGATGTGGCCCTCAGACCAATCGAAGTAGGCATTAATATTAAGAATGTTCAATTTTTTTTTCCGACAAACATAATAACACTTTCTTCAATTAAAGTAGTACAAAGTGGTGTGGTAAGACCAGGCTAACTCTAAATGTGTTGATCTTGTTTTTCTAAAAATCAGTAAACATTTCTTATATTATTTCCACAAAAATGCATTTTAAGTGTGAGACTTCTTTTGATCAGAGGATTCCGACCTCTGAGCTAGAGGGTGGGACGAGACGAGATTATAAAAAATCTAATAAAGTTAAACAACTTAAAAACAACAACTTTTAAGGTTTAAAATAGACTCAAAGTAAAGTGAAAGAATGCACATGACCTCTGTGAAAGCTGCAAGTGCACAATCAACTAGACATATGAATCAATTATGGATTTTCTGGGTCAGACAGTGCGACCGTTTGGCTATAACAGCTTTTTGCATCAAGCCAAATAGGGTCGTGTCTATTCCAATCCACTCATTTAAGGTAAGCAGCAATGTTTGTTTTGACTGTAAGAACCAAGGATTTGTTCAGATTTCAACAGTTGTAAATATATACAGTATATATTACAAATATTTTACAAGGCTAAATACAATATTTATTTTTATTTAAACTGTATTTCTTGATGTTATTTTCTAATCTAACTTTTGAATGTCCAGATTGTGCAGGGGAGATATTATTGGAATGTATAGATGCATCTTGATATTATATAAATGTGTAAAACATTATGCATGCCAATTGGATGTCCGTTTAAAAAAAATTGTTTTTTCATTTCTGTATCTATAGCAACAAGTTCATACATACCTTGTTCTATGTACAATTTTTTGCAATTATTTCTGAATTCTCTTCATATAATGAGTTGGAGATGGAAACACAGCTCCCTTTGTGTTGTTCTTTGGATGGGCCACTTCAGCTGTGGACCAATATGGACAGAAATAAACCACTGGCTGGTTCTGTGAGGCACAAACATATGTCTTTAACGAATACAAAGCTGCCATAAAGATACTATGGAAAGTGCCTACATACAAAAAAACACACATTTAATGAAGGGAGGGGGTAAATAAAACTACAGACCTTTCAGTTTTAGGCTAGGTCAGTTATTTTCCCTTTTTATATTGGCTCAATACCATAATATCGAGAGGAGGGATTTTTCTTTGTATTACTGTCCACAAATTCAGAATTGTGTATACCTTCCATTAGTCTTTTTTTGTGACAAGCTTCAAAATAGTTGAGTGGAACTTTGGCTCATTCCTACTAATCATCCATCAAGATGTTTATTTATTTATTTTCAGAGGCAAATAAATGTTGTACATTCAAACATTCATTCATTCATTTTCTACCCCTTTATTAGTCCATTTCTGGGTCGGGGGAAGGCAATCAGAGCTGCCACCCAATGCTCATAGCACCAGTCTCTCACTGATCCTCCGGCAGGTGGTGAGTCCACAGGATCATGGCTCCGTCAGAGGTGACACAGCCTTGGTGTTTCAGCGGGGGCTTAAGGTAATGTGGGGTTAAGGACACAACGGCAGTGGACATTAGTCGGAGTAGTTGTATCATATCAATGCAAAATCAGAGTGCCTAAAACTAAGATAAATTTGGTATATTTAGTGAAATTATCTGTCCATGTGGCACGATAACTTGACTTGGTAAGATTTCTCAAAACAAGATCATCATAGGTCAGAAGCCTCCCACAGGTGACGCTCCAGAGTTGATACTGAGTGTGTATATATTCACACTATTACCCTTATCACAGTAATGAAACAGAAATAATGTAAATGGAGAATAAAACAATATCCAACCAAGTCGCTAACCCTAACGTGACTGATCTGAAATTGTATCCCAGCATGAGTCACAGTGGAGAATGTGACCACTAGACTACCAGCAGGGACATAACTCCAGTAATTTCAGAATGTGCTTAATTCAGCAACAGGTGCACCACCGGTTGTCAGGTTGGGTATTGCGGCCCTAAGGTCATAAAAGCATGTGAAATTCACTGCTGCCTGGCAAAAAAACTTCTCTTTTGTATCTATTCTATAACATCATATATCTTTGTTGCGTCCAGATGGATAAATGACATGATAGAAGTCTGTGTGATGAAAAACCAAGGACAAGCATGAATAAAAAAAATACAACACCTTGAATTGCCTGTAGGTGGCACTGTTGCACTCACAGTTGTGTGTTGCATATTGTCGTGTTCATACGCTGTATTTTTGAATTAATTTCAAGCCTCATCGTTTTGCTCATTCAAAGAACACAGGGCTCGTTTCAGAGATTTCCGGGTTGATTGGAGACAGGTGGCGCTATAGAGCTCATATTGGGTGTATGGTTTTGATGCCATTGCGTTCAGGCCATAACCTAATATTAGTGATGTGAGTCTCAACTCTGTAGGTCTAAGCCTGTGGCCCTCAGGGCTCAGCCATTGACAAATTTCAAACTTTTTTTTCAAATGAAACGTCAAATTGGCGGCGAAACTTCAGACCGTCATGGCCGACTTCCTGTTGGTCCCAGAGCAAGCCTCCAAGAAAGTTTCAGGCTTGTCTCATAGAGATCTATCACTCATCTGAATTTTGTGTACCTACTCCAAAATATGCATGTCTGGCTCCCTTAGGCTTTGCAAATGTGAATTGTCCAAAATCAGAATCAATTTTATTTCCATTTGCAGAAAAAAAAGACTACGTTGGAATGCAAACAGGAGACAGCGGGGACCCCAACACCACAAAGCACACACACACACACACACAGACAAAAAGAATAAAAACTGCTTTTGGCGTGCGTCGGACAGACTCAAAACGTTAATTTCATGACATTTTTTGCCAAACCGGTCACATTAAACCTCTAAGTGCCATGTCTTCAGGAGCAAAAATCAAATCCTTTTGGCGAAAAAAAAAAAAAGATAACATGAAACCAACTAATAACAATAGCCCTTTCCAATACTCGGGCTAATAAGTAGTTCTAAGCTTATCTCAAAGTTTTGAAAAGGTTTTGGATGAATCCAACACTTATGCACCATCAACCTCTCTCAACCATGAAACACAGACAAAAAATAAATATATATTTATTATCTTCAAGTCAAGACTGGGAGAGGCAGTGCAGCTGGTGAAGTCTTGCAACATACTTCTGCTCATCCAGAACAGCAGCAGTAGAATTTTCACCATGAAACACCCCAGACTGTGGCTCAAGGCCGGGACCCGAGGAAAGGAGTGAGGATGCCCCATGTAGGCAGAGAAGACAAGCGGAACCCTTGCCTTCAATGCCTTCAAAAATTTCATGCAGTAGGAACACATTCAGGAAAAATGTGAGACTCCCCACTACACAACAATATTCTAGCAAACAGATGCTTGCATCTTTCTCAATAGAAGGGCCTGTTTTAGCACATAAAGATCAGCGGTGGGCGGGGTGGATCAAAGTCAATAGTAGTCATTGGCTAAATGGTTTTTTCCGGAGCACAATTTCCAGTGCTGGATGAACGATTGGGTACAGGGGAAATGGAGCGTTTAGCCACACAAAAGGACAATGAAAGGACATGGCTTGCAGAGGAGAGACACATGCACCCTGTACACTGGAAACAGGCCGGAGATGAGGTTTCGACCTGCTGCCTCTGCCCCATACATAAACATGAAGAGCAGCAAGTGACTGTGAAAGTCCTGCCTACTATAGCCAAAAGCTCATCCGGGAAAGCTGCAAAAGAACAATTTTCCATCAGATGCAGAGAGAATCGGAGAGAAGATTAAGGTTTGCTCTTGTTACAGGAATATTTCCACAGAGACAGAATGGTTCAGAAGAGACAGAAAAATAAAGTATAATTGGATCTCTTTTGAACTTGAATGGAATTTAGTTTATGGTGACCTTTTGTAGATCTGTTAAAAGCTGTTCATGTGGCTCTTTGTCGATACTGACCTTTATAAATCAACCATCAAGAGATTTATGCACTTAATGGATGCTTAGGGCAACGAGACATGCTTTTGCATTTTCAGCATGTGACGTTATTTACAAGGAGATCAATAGTTTGTAATCTCATTATATTTTCTTTTACTTTGTGCAGATTGGGCATCATTGGCACACAGATGTGTGCTTTATCTAAATATCTAGAAACTCAATTCAATCCTTGCAGATGAGGATGGTGCTCAGAAACCTAACTCAAACTATTGTAGCATTAGATAGATTAGAGTCTTCTTCTTGGGAATACGCTGCCTCTAAGCAGAGATTCCAAGCACATTCGATGGTTCACCTAAGAGGAAGGTAAAAAATTATGAAAGAATTTAATCTTGTCTCGGGTCAATCTTTTAGCAGTTGGTGGGTGTCTGGATAGACTCTGGCAGCCACTCGCAGTTCTTGTACCTGAATACTATTCGACTGTTGTTGCGCTTTTTGATTGTTGGTTCTGTTTTTGCCAAATCAGAGGCAACATTTACTTGCGTTGTTACCTCTAATCTGAATGTGGAAGGTACTTGTATTAATTTTGTATTAATATTTTAGATATTTAACTCATGCTACCCAAAATTAGGGTTCAAATGACTTAAGGTGGGAAAAATCATCAAAGTTCAGCTCAAAAAATGTATTTAGGATAAGGGTTAGAGTTGTGTGGTGTGTACACAGAGTTAGGGTGAGGGTAAACATCAGAGCTGGGTATGACTTAAGGAGCCTGGTCATTTCTGCTGATTGCTTTCCTGTGTCTCTGCAGTTAAGTGTCCAGCCCACATGGACATACACCGACATGAAAAAACATTAATTTCGTAAAGGATACAAAATCTGTTCTCCATTCGCCAGGCTAAAACAATAAAAGAAGCAAATGCGAAAACTTAAATGTGATACATATAATCCACAGTTTCACCCTCAGGCCATGAAAAGACCTCTGGATTAGAAGCATTTACTCTTTCAAATAAAAAACTCAAAATAAAGTGGTCACAATCTGTACCGATACGCACCTCTTCAGGGACAGCTTTAAAGCCCCACCTCCACTGCCAGGGGCAAAATGCTCTTCTGGGCTGAACAGAGACTACTGCCTCCTGGGTATATTTAACTGTATGTACAGTTCTGCGTAAAACAGAAATTGAATCTCATTTTTAAATTTTTATAATGAATATAATGTCTAAGGCTTAGACTTAGGTTTTCTATATGTCAAATGTGTTGTTACCAAATTGTAATTAATGTGAACATAATTCAAATCAGCCTCCAGACTCCACAATAATTGTTTGAACAATTTAAATTAAGCTGGATGAGGTGAGTCTTTAAACACATAATTTCAGCCGTCTGCTTAATGACACACAGGCCCCATCCCATTTCACCCTGTGTCGCTGAATTAATGCAGCTGACCAGACATTTGTGTATAAACAGAGATACAGAACGATAGAGCCCAGAGCCCTCCCTCCAGACTCACTCAGAGACATGCTCATGAGTCAAAAGCGAAGTTTTCTATAACTACAGTATTTGAATCAAAGTTGTGTCAGGTAAGTCCTTATACCTTTCTGTCAAATCAATATTTTCCCGTCTACATTTTTCCATCCATTCATTTTATTCTCACTAGACCATAAGTTGAAACCCCTCGTCTTGTATAACGTGCTTTTTAAACGAGAAACATGCCCAACCCACGGGACGGATCCCGTGGGATCCGTCTCTGCTCTGGCTAAAACCCAATATTTATCTTGTCTTTTCCAGTACACTGAACAGCAGTTGACTGGTGTTGCTAAATTATGCATTTATTCCACACCCATGGATGCTTCTGAATGTTTTGTGGCCACTTGGATCAAAACTGCTGCTATTAAAATGTATGAGAATGGGAGTGAATGGAGGAGCGAGGCAGATGGCAAAACTACATCCAAAGCAAATCCTTGACGAAAAGTGCAAATATATCTTTCCAATAGCACTCAATCTTCAAAATGAAAAGTCATCTTAAGCCTATAGTCCAATATTGAAACTCGGAGAAGTCAGTTCAGGCTTGAAATATGATCAAACTGCAGCTGTAGATCTTAGAAAACCTTTAAAATGTGTTTTATTGAACATTATTCTTCTGCCAGTCTTAAGCCCAGGTTGCATCACAGAAGGACCGGTTCTATTAACACCAGAACTCCTGGGGTAGTCCATATGAAGGCTTTTAGTTTTGGAAGCGAAATTACCCAGAGTTTGTCTACCTCTATATGTAGATTATTTCAAACATTATTTTTCTTTTATAGCAGTTCTAACTTTAACTTCCAGAACATTCCAATTGAAAGTGAACAAAACTTGCACCAAAAAACTTGTAAAACACCAATCATCTAATCCCAGAGATATTACAAAATAAGATAATTCCTTATTCCAGTTCAAGATTAGTAGACAATGAATGAATGAATTGATAGTGGACACAGTTTCACCTTCACACTCACTGATTCGCTGGTGCTAAAAATAGGAGAAAGTTACACGGATGAGAAACTTAACTCCCCCCTTTCCAATAGCAACCATTCATGAAGAGCAGCAGCGAAGCCTCAGCCAGACAGACCGGTCCGCTCACACTTCCTGGTTTTAATGAATGCACTCTCCTCACCAGTACTGAAAAACATAGCACAGAGTTTCACAGACTGTGACTGCGAGATGTAGGATACGAGTGCATGTCTGAGGTGAATGAGTGTGTGTTTGTGAGTGTGAATTTTGGACAAAATATGTAAATTAGCCCATGGCAACAATCAGGAGTGATGTGTTCATTAACATGTTCTATCCCAACCAAATAAACAATAAACAAATAAATTCCAGTCAGTTTGCTGGGAGAAGTATGGTAACTTGAGCACTATCCTTTCCTCCTTCCTACTTTATCTGTTTAGCATTATTAGGATTTTGACTGTAGTTTGTTCATTGCTATTCACCCGTTGTCCCATTGTCTGTTTCATGGTATGATGACATCTACACCTGCGGACTGCCCTGCCCGACCCGCCTGGGAGTTCTACAGTCTTGCACCAGACCTTTCCAAGTTCAACGGCCACTGGTCCACGTTCTGTAGCTTAGGTCCTGGATCTATAGCCTGCCCGTCCGTGGGAGCGGATCCCTCTCTCAACTTGTGCATCTCCCCGAGGTTTCTTACTTTTTTCCCGCCTGGTTTTTCTTATGAGTTTTTCCTTGCCAATACAGGAGGGTCTGTTGGAGAGTTAGTGTCCAACAAAAAGAATGTGGTGATGATCCAGGACACTTTAACATTCTACAACATGGACATTTTTGTTTCCACCCTGATACAGTCTTCACCGCACAAAGTTCTGGATAAATAGTGGTGTAATTTAAAAGAACAAAGTGTGACGCAGTCGGTATCTCCTTCTGTGTCTTGTTTAATGGTGGTTGGCTGAAAGGAGGATGTAGTGATGCGCGCAGCAAAGCGAACTCAAGGCAAGAGCGTTTGTAGCAGATGGCACAAGGAAACACTTCTGTCGGATCGTAAAAAAAGATTACTCAGCCGAAGAACTCTGAGCAATTTGAAACATCAGGGACCTCACTAACAATTCACATGTATTGCTATGGATTTTAACCGGCATACAACTTTGCTCATCAAAGAACCCTCTTGTCAGCAGATCCGTCTTTCTTCATGGGAAACTCCTCATGAAGTCTAATATGAAGTGTAACACGGGCTATGTCATACAGGCTGTGTGTTCTTTTGGGGTAGTACGCACCAGTTTGTCTTTTGTCTTGTGAAATCCCCTTTTCTCTGGGCTAGATCCAACAGTGGCACAATGACTGAGTGGATAGCACTCTTGCTTCTCAACAGGAGGTACTGGGTTCGAATCCCGTCAGAACAGGGTCTTTCTGAGTGAATGTTCTGCGTAGGTTTCCTCCATGTCCTTCGTTCTCCCCTACAAATAAAAACATGCACAGTAAGTCAAATCCTCCAGCTCTGGCCCTGACCAAGTTGAGTATCAACATCTGGAGATGGGTCCCTGGGTGTTGTACTACAGGGACCACTGCTCCTGATGAAAACCGTAGTGGCATCAGGATGGGTCAAATGCAGAGGACAGATTTCCCTACGGGGACAATAAAGTGCACCTTTTTTCTAATGCATTCACATAACTGAAAGGTCCACTTAATTTACGTAGTCAGGTCCATTAACACAATTCTAATATTTTGTAACTAATCGGTATGTGCTTTAACTGCAAAGCTTTTTAAAATGGAGTTTACATGCAAAAAAACATAACACTATTTAGAAACTGGGACGGTTTGCAGCCGAGTGTGAAGCGGCTGGGATGAGAATCAGCACCTCCAAATCCGAGGCCATGGTGCTCGACCGGAAAAAGGTGCCTTGCCCTCTGCAGGTGGGTGGAGAGGTCCTTCCTCAAGTGGAGGAGTTCAAGTATCTCGGGGTCTTGTTCACGAGTGAGGGAAGAATGGAGCGTGAGATTGACAGGCGGATTGGTGCAGCGTGCGCAGTTATGCGGTCGCTGTATCGGACCGTTGTGGTGAAGAGGGAGCTGAGCCGAAATGCAAAGCTCTCGATTTACCGGTCAATCTTTGTTCCCTCCCTCACCTATGGTCATGAGCTTTGGGTAATGACCGAAAGAACGAGATCGCGGATACAAGCGGTCGAAATGAGCTTCCTCCGCAGAGTGGCTGGGCGCTCCCTTAGAGATAGGGTGAGGAGCTCAGTCACACGGGAGGAGCTCGGAGTAGAGCCGCTGCTTCTCCACGTCGAGAGGAACCAGTTGAGGTGGCTCGGGCATCTGTTCCGGATGCCTCCTGGACGCCTCCCTGGGGAGGTGTTCCGGGCACGTCCCACCGGGAGGAGGCCCCGCGGAAGACCCAGGACACGCTGGAGGGACTATGTCTCTCAGCTGGCCTGGGAACGCCTTGGGGTCCCCCCGGACGAGCTGGAGGAAGTGTGTGTGGATAGGGAAGTCTGGGCGTCTCTGCTTAGACTGCTGCCCCCGCGACCCGGCAACGGATAAAGCGGGAGAAAATGGATGGATGGATGGATGGATAATTTGTCATAACAACGAGCCGATTGCAATAGCAGTTACAAAAGCAGAACACACTGGTGGTTTTTGTGACATGCCATTGTATACATAGAGGCCCATAGGGCCTGGCCTATTAAAGGAGCTATACCTGATTTAATTTGTAATGAGTTCATAAAAATGTGTATTACTACATACAAGTTGTATGTTACGACCCAGCTCAGCTAGGGTGAGGGAGGTAACAAATTAAAACCAAGATGTTGAATGGAAAAGCAAGTTTTTAATAAAAGGCAAGTAAATGATAAGTAGACAAAAATCAAAAGGACAATACAGGACATAAGAGGGTAACTCAACGTTACCAAAATAAAAGCTACACTAAACACTTAACACTAAGCCACCTAGAACTTAACACTAGACCTACTGCTGTCTCAACAAAAGCGAAGTGTCACAAAAACAAAACCTCGAAGTGACAAATAAAGAGAGACAAACCAACTAAAAGCTGTACGGACTCTGTCTTGAGTCATTGCCACCACTGTGACAATGACAGACACCAAAGGATCAAAGGCATACCAGCAACACACAGGCTGGCAGCCCCGAACAGGTGTGGAGTGTGGCCTTAAGTGGAGACTGACTCCAGGTGGGGGAGATGGACCGGCCAGGTGCACCGCCGCTCCTCCAATCAGCACCCGAGTCACAACCTCCGGGAGGCGGGAGGGCCAGTGATTGTCCAATGACAGGCCAGGGATCTTCAGACAGGAGAAGTTTCCACACACACACACACAAAATACAAAAACAGGGAGCAATATGTAGGCTCAGGACCGTAACATTGTAATAAAAAGGGTAATTTCATTGAAAAATGTAGCTATTTGATTAAGATTATGTGCGACTTGTCACTTTGCGTGACACTAATTATTCTCCACTTCCACAATAAGGGGCGGTGCTATTGCAAATAGGCCGCCTCTGCAAGCGCATGCCCAGCGCAGGTAAACAGAACAAGCATTGGTGCCAAAGGAAGGCTTTACCTGTGATGCAGGTCAAATTATTTTGACCTGCATCATTCTTTAGGTAGAAATAACAATAAAAAAAGCACAGACTGCAATCATTTTGGACAATTCTGCGGCAAACCCAAGCTCCCAGAAACAGAACTAAGGACAGCATTTGGCGATAGCGGTCAGTTTGGACACCCTTGGTTTAGTGTAAGGTACATGTTGGTCAGCTATCCCACACAGAAACAAATATTTAATCCAACACTGAAGGATTTTGTGTCAGGAATTGCACAGATTGAGCATACGTCTATGTGAACAAATCTATAGCAGGGGGAAATCTGTTTAACACTAGTAACATAGTGGCCTACATAGTCGAAATGGTGAAACATTATGTCACTGCGCCACTCCTGCTCTTAACCTTGAGGTCAGTTCATTTGTAACACTTATCTCCTCTGGTTTCAGTGGAGGTTTTGTCATCTCCAGGCTATGGTAAAGAGTGTTCCTTTCACTGGAGACGCCTCACAGAATAAATGCATGCTGTCACCTGCACATCACTGAAGAAATGCTATTTCTCCTTGTTATTGCTTCTTTTCTTGGCAGAGTCTGACAACCTGTCTTGTTTTCAACATTGAAAACAGCACAGTCCGTCAAACACTACATGGATACGGCGTCTTCAGCTGTTGAAGGAAAACATGTACCGTAATACTAAACAGTTGCCCTCGTCATCAAGTCCTTCTTACACACTTTACTCAAATGTGTATGTTGTCTTTTATTACACAATAAAGGCTATATTTACATCCTTTGATTTACAGAGTGAACTGCTTTGCTGGCTATATAGAAATGTTTGTTTTATTTTCCTTTAGTTTATTGTTGTAAGCTGCTTCTTTCCTCTTCTTTTTTACTAAAATGGTTCACAGTTTTCCTCTAAAGTCAGATGCATGCAGACTTTACATGATTGTAATTCCTTCTTCTTTGGATTTTATTAAAGATGTAGAACAATGGTTTTTTTTAACTCAAAGTTTTTTTTTTGTAATAGGCCTTTATCAAATGGTTGCCATGCATTTCCCAAAGGTGGGGGCCGAATGTATGTGGTATTGGCTGAACAATAATCTCAAAAGGTTGGCAGTTCAATCCCAGGCCTATTCACTTTATGTCACAAAATATAATAATTTAAACTTACAATTCTAAATGTCCATGACCAAACATAAAGCAACTGTTACAATGCAATGCCTAACAGCGAGTTGCATCCCAGAAACAGTCCCTTTGGAACCAAAATAGAACACACAAAAAAATGCAACAGAACCAAACTTCACAGCATTTATATTACAGACACACTTTCATGTATTCAGAAGTTAAACTGGGAGTATGATCATTTGAAGACTGTCTCATTACAAACACAACAGAAATTCTCTGCCGACGTTGGGAAAGCGCTGCTGATTAGAGCTGATTGAGTGCACTGGCAGGGGTCCAGATATTTGAGGGAAATTAGCACATTGAGTGGCATATCGCCTGTCGGCCTCTGCGGAGACGAGCTCATAGTGTGCAGGACTTTAAATCTATAATGTGATGACATTTAAAAGTCCTCAATTATTCTGCTGTTTTAGAGTTGTGACTTTTCTTATAAAGTAGCTAGTTTCTGAGTCATCACTTCAAGAAGCAAATGGAACGCTTGTTGCGGTTTTGAGCTTTCAGACTCATTCAACAGTGAAGGACATTTGAGGATTTTTCCTACTTGAAAGATGGGAATAAGTTTGATTGTTAATCAAAGAGACAGCAATTCACAATTTGCATCCTTCTGAGTTCCATTGATCGGAGAATGAGGCACAGCATGGAATTATCAACACATGTTCAATATATAGTGTCCGTAGGATTTGTTGTTTTCTGACAATTATACCATCAAAAACTATCCATTTGGAGCTGCAACAAGTGAGCTGTTGTGTGAAGATAAAGATGAACGAGGAGTAGGCATGTACAAGAGGTGCTGACTCGAATTATTGGAGATTAGAATTTTTACCAAGTAAGAATCAAGTTTAAACTTTGAGTTTTTTCAACAAAAAATTCCCCATCCCAGTATTGACCAGGCCCTGCCCTGCTTGGTCTAATGGGATCTGGCTAAACACACTATGAACAATAAAAACACACACAAACAAATAAAGGCTTGATAGACTCATCACATGCAAAGTGAGATACTAATTTCAGATTGTAAGTTTAAATACAGAAATAAATGGACCTTTGAACAATATTGAAATGTTCCTAGTTTAATCTGTAAATGCTTAGAATGTATATGATAAAATTTATCAACTAATACATTCTATATATCAAACTTATCTAACCTTCACACTATTCCTGACAGATTCCAGTTCATAGCTCTTCCATAGACACATTGGTTTCGATTTGAGACTTTCTTCAATGTTGTCGCCTGTTTTCAGTTGCAGTGTGTCTTCTTGTCCAGGGTCGACTCTCATCTTCCCCTGTCTCCTCTTCCTCTGCTGCTCTCTGACTCATGCCGAATGAAACAGCTCGACGCCTCTATGCTGTCTGGCTGTCTTCCTGGTTATGCTTTGTATTGGCCTCAAGAATAGCAAGTATTTGAGACAGCGATGAAAGTTTCCATGACGTTAAGCCCCCATATGTGACATTAGTGCCAAAACAGAGGAATGAATGTGGTTGTCTTCATCCCATTGAAACGATGGCCTTGTCTTCCTGCGTTTGTCAATGGAAATGTTTTTTTAGCTTTATACCTTCTATTAATCTACTTAAATATTGCATAAATGTGCCTGTTTGTTTATTAGGGACAGTTGTTGATACTAGCTTTGGGCCTGAGTATCTGGCCACAGTCATTGTTCACCTGAGCAGAGCCTGCCGCAGACTTCATTGGGTCGGCGTCTAGTGTGAAGACAGTGGTGAGGGGTTTTACCAGCCTTAAAACAACTTCAGCAGACTCAGATGAGATGCTGATGAGGCTCATGTTGTCAACAAAGCAGACGTGTTAACCCACCAAACAGTTTTTAAAATGTACTTAGTGTTATTATTAGTATTACATCAATATATTTTACAGAGGTTACCTTTCCTTACACAATGAGCATGCTTGCTGGTGTGCGAAAACAACTCTGCATTTAATTTGGCTTGTTAATACTTTCAAGGCTCCTGTGGACTCATCACCTGTAGGAGGATCAATGAGGGGTTGGTGCAATGTGAACTGTATTATTTGCTCTAGTCCATCATCATTCCCTGGAGTTCTGGGTGCCATGCAAGTTGACTTTAAAATAATTTTAAAGACGTTTTTTGACCCTGTTATTTCTATCCATGCATGTCTTCGCCGTGGTAGAAAGCCGACATGATTTCTAACAACCTTTCCCACTATTGTCCCGGGCCATATCCACACAAGTGAAAAAACCCAGGCTAGTTGGGAAAGTGCCTCTTGATAATACATGGTACACAAAAACTCATTTATTGATGGGAAAATGTACAACGCACATTGTGTATTTTCTTCATGTCTTAGGATCTGAAAGGAAAAGTGATGCCCTGGGACAGTATTCCAATCACTTGTCTCGGGTGAAATTTACATCTGCACGTCATTCTTTTTCCTGTTTCGATGCTTGATGATCTGCTGCCGTGGCCTTCAAAAAAATAAATTGAATCGGATCTACATGCTTTTATCTTCCATCTCCTGAGACTCGGCGTTCTGTCACATGCAGAACGATGGAGCCAGGGCGTGGGGCACACTGTTGTCAGCTTTGTGTAACTCTTTGCACTGGAAAGACAAAGGCATCTCCTCACTGGCCTTGTATGTGCGTATATGTGTGTGTGTGTATGTGTGTGGGATGTGTGGGAAGAGCTCGCAGAACAGAGCAGCGATACATCAGGCATGAATTTTTTAGCAGATCCGTGATTATGAGAAAAAGAAAAATGGAGGCTGTTTTGATGTGGAGCAGATGCAGTAGGAGGAAACGCGGCCACAGACAAATTGTTAATCTGGTTCTCTGGAAGGAAGTGATCTGATAAACTGCACAGGATGTACGAGAGCCATGAATTATAAAGTGTACAAGAAGAGTTGGGCATGTTTTACGATCACATGAGTGCTTATCTTACATCTATCTGGATTCTAGGTTACACTTGTCGTGAGGACTGAGATGGGTTTTGTGATGATGGAAAAAGTGTTGCCATAATCAAACATTTTAAACAACAAAATGAACTTGCTGTAAACTCAGTAACCTCTTAGCACATGTATTATTTCACCTGTTTACTTATTTCTCTTTCTTTCTTCTACTGATTTAAAGATGCAGTCAGTGATTTTTTTACATATGCATTTTTTTTTAAATATTGTGGAAAAACGTCCCTAAACCCTAAAAGTAGTCAAGTTATCATGTGTTTTCAAATTGTAATGGAATTGACCAGATAGTTGCCCTACGCTCCAAAAAACATTTTGGAGCGGACCAATAAAAATGAACCAATGGGATTCGTTTATCCCCTTCACCCTCTTCCTGTTTCTCACGAGTGTGCGCACCTGAGTTATCGGATTTTATAAAAACCTATAATGGCTGAACAGAAAATGCCAGCTTCACGTTTGCCACCCACTCTCCCTGTTGTGACAAAATAAAAAAAAATGCTGGATGTGTGGTTTGGTGCAGAGGCGAGGGGGGGGGGGGGGGAGTGGTTTTCCGTTGGTGCTAAGGCTAAGCTAACAACATTGCTTACTGCACCTTTAAGCAGTTTTTATTTGTGTAGTGTTCTACAGTATCTATTGACTGCCATTGACGTATTTGGCTGAGACTGGTGATATCTGTGAACTTCTCTCTCTATTTGAATGAAGATTACAGCAGAACAAAACTAGCAAGATATCAACTTATTTTTGCTGATGAAAGTAGACGGTCCAATCTTTCAGAATCTGGTTACATATTTTACATAGTCACAGCACACAATATTCTGTGGGTCTTGAAAGTCAGTGAAATTATCAAAAACGGCTGGCAGTCAGTGAGTATAATTTTTCAGGAATCTTTGAAAAAACTGTGGGTTGTTTATCTTTTGTTTCGTTTTTCAGCATATCATAAACTTATCATATGATTTATTTTCTGTGTTTTACTTTAGAATTTGCGTTTTATAACAACAGCTCTTTCTCATCATCTTTATTTCACTCTTGTACCACATAAACTTTGACAAATACACCTTTATCAGTATCCATAGCAACATCTCTCGTCCAAGGCTAGCTTCTTGTTTTTTTTTTTTTTTTGCTTCTGCTGTGAATCCTGAGTTTTTCAGCTTGTAAAAAGTGAGTGAAGAGACATCAAAGATTAAGATGAAGGCGTTGGAGCTGCAAGAGAGAAACGGCTTTAAATAGCACACAAAGTCCACCGTGATGGTACATTTAATGTTTTAATACAGTTCAAGATAGACTTCTCTCATAAACAAAAAGAACATTTTTGGCTATATCAAAAGCTATTTAGAAACCAGTGACTAGACTTGGAGACAACAGTGGTCATGTGCTTATACATGGTTTGGGTATCAAATACAGACACTTTTTCACAAAAGTTCAGAAGAAAAAGTCTCACGCATTGGTTTACAAGACGGCATTGATAGTTTGAACCACATTTACTAACACACTGAGCCATTTAGAAAGAGCTATAATCCGAGGAAGAGAGATAGTAGGGGTTGAGGGAGACAGTTGGGTATCGATCTTGGTCCATCAAAAGCAGAGAAATCACTCAAATGACATTATGAACAGACAAATACTATTATCACAAACTTTATAGAGGGATATACTACAGTACGTGCTGGGCTGTTAACACTGGGTAAGGCTTACATATTTTGTCCCCTTTAACGAGTCATAGTTGCAGTTGTAAATGCAAGGTCATAGAGTTATAACTTTTCTCCCCCAGTTCTGTTGACAACAAAAACAGCTTGAAATTGTGGGCTGGTGCAAGGGAATATAAATGAGCTTGTGGACAGGTTTACACATTGGCCACAGTTCTCTTGTAATATAAAGAATTGTCACGCAAGCCTGCAGGGAGCACCGTCTACACTCCCTCTATTAAGTCCCGGAACAGCAGGTAGCACCAGCACTGCCGATACACAAGTCACTCGGATCCCTCCCCGCTCGTAAAGCAGAGGTCATTAGACACAGAGACTTGCACGCCTTGAGCCAAAAAAAATGACTATAAAATTACTTGCACCAGTTTTTGAGGAGAGTTAAGATGTAAACTGCTTCCTGTTTTGATGGAACAAGCGATCCGCAAACTTCAAAAATACAACCAAGAAGTGCTACTACCACACGAGCACAAGAAAGAGGAGCAGGAAGTGTTTGGCAGTGCAGAACCATATGGAGTTTGTACAGTGGTATGTACAATATACCTGTAAACAACATTATTAGACTTAATAAAAAAAAAAAAATAAAAAAACAGAAAAAGAAAATGCATGCTGTCATTTGCCTGCAATGCCCTGGTTATGTTTAGTCCAGCCAAACATTATCCTTAGGTTATAATATGATAAATAAAACTGAGATTGAATATAATACTCTACAATGGTGTGAATGTTTACAGAAATAAGAGCTGTTCACCTAAAATTAAATAAATTGATGCATGCTCCAAATTGGTGCATGAAGATAGATTTTTTAGGCATTTACAAGGATGGGAAGGACAAATGAAAACTTTTGGTTGACTGAACTATTGCTGATTGAACTGATTTGTACCAGGGGTGTCCAAACCGGTCGAGAAAGGGCTGCTGTGGCTGCAGGTTTTCTATTAGACCCAGCATGAGCAGAGCAGACTCCTCCCACTTCCTAAGCTGAGGAAGTGGGAGGAGTCTGCTCTGCTCCTGCTGGGTCTGATAGAAAACCTGCAGCCACAGCAGCCCTTTCTCGACCGGTTTGGACCATACTACTGAAAAATTAGATATGAACTGACATACAAATAAATCACTACACTGACGTTGTTATAGCTAGGCTTGATTTTTCATATTTTTGTCCTGCTGTGGTGTAATCCGTCTTCTTGACCAGTACCACCAAACACTATTGAATTTCATGCATTTTGTTGTGAAACCAGTGGATATGTTGTTTACAGTGCAAGCATCAAAAGGAGCACCAGTAACTGTACACTATATACAGAGCATAGTGTAAAATGTAACTGGACACCGGGCTTTCGTTCACTTCTGCTTGAAATGTCTTTTCTTTGTTTCCAAGTGCACTTTCTGAGCTGGAATTATACAAACAGTATATATAGGAAAGTCGCAATTGAAGGAGCTGTATTGATTGTTTTCCATAAGGGATAATCAAAATCGAATGCAAAAAAAACATAATAAAAAGATTATAAGGGGCCCTTAATCAGCTTGTTTTCTCTTATACTCGCATGTTGATGTAATTTGTTATAGTAATGGGCCGTAAATGCAGAGGCCATTGTTAGTTTAGGCCGACCTTGCAAATAAACATTTAAGAACAAATAGGGTCGTCGAAGTAGAACTGTGGATTATTTAGTCTCACTTTTCAACATTATTTCACAAATGTTAAAAATCTAATGATAATAATAAGGCCCCTTTAAGTCCTTTTGGGTTCTCCAGCTCAGTATTGGCATCCCTTAACATACAGATGTATTAGCAGTATATAATATAATCCCTTAGTTTCCCCTGTCTGCTCTTACAAACAGTAGACTTCACTGCACTTGTTCAATTATCCAAAGCCTAGGTCCCCAGTCACAAAGGCTCAGCGTGTGTGCACCATTACAGGAACTATACCATTGTAAACGGAGGATTTCCGACGCATAGGCAGTGTTTGCCCACTGTGGAACTGACAGCTTCATTAGAAATAGTTTGCAAGTTTGCTTCAAGAAAGTCACATAAGTAGCTGATTGGCAATAATTAGTACCATAGAAACAGTACAGAGGATGGAACAGTACATACATTTACTGGCCACAGATGTAAAGTTCTACACCCAAAGTTGTATGTACATTGCAACGTAAACAGTTAATTTCTGTCTACTTAACCTGTACAGGCATCACTTGAGAGATTCAGTCCATTTGAAAGTACATGTAATTGTTGCTTCCTTTTGCGTCTGTATTCAACACACAAAACCATCCAATGTTGGAGTTGTTTGGCAGAAGTGGTGAGGATTGTGCCGCGGACCTGTGTGCATTTATTGCAAAGATATGTAACATGTTTTCAGAGCACCCACAATTGTTGGCACTTCATATTAGCGTTGAGAAGTCTTTGTACATAATTGTTCTGTCATGTATTGTCTGAATGCGGTTGCTTATTGTCTGTTCCTGCACCCATTCATTTGACCAGACTGTGCTTGTATGTCCCTGTCTGGCCTGAGGCACCTTCTTAATCAGTAGCATCTTCTCTCTTCCCTCTGCCCCTCAGCAGTTGGACCCAGCGGGCGTGTAGTTGCTCAGCTCCCTGCGGATGGTGCTAAAAGGCGACAGCTCCAGTTCGGTGGTGCATTCGTGCTCATTGTCATCGCTGCCAGTTGCGGATGAGGGCAAGTGGTTACAGCAACAGCAGCAGCAGCAGTCCAAAAAGGCTCTCCCAAGAGGCCTGCAGAGGAGAAGCAACAGAGCGGGGGTAACGGCCGCCCGACAAAATAGCAAAAGCTGAGAGAGGAGATGCAGCACTGACATGGTATGCTCCGGGACACCAGCCGCCATGTAGGCAGACACGATATTGCAAATGTTTTCGGGAACCACGCACGCTCCGTAGACAATAGCCAAAGCTACAACAGTGCAATTCATTTGACTCTCCAACCGGATTTGCTTCTTGTTGCTGCGAACGCTTGCCTGCTCCGCTCTCCGGATCTTGCGTGCGGTCACGAGCGAGCAACCAATGGTGAACAGCGTGGGCAGGCAAAAGTAGCAACCGAAACACCACCAAAGTCTGGCGCCTTCGTAGGTCAGGCCCAGAACGTAGAGCATGTCGGGCAGAGTGGTGGAGATTCGGATGATGCAGCGTTCCACCGGGGGCTCGTCCGGAATGCCGCTGTCTTCGACCACCAGCTGTCGGATCAGCAGCTCGGGCAGGGCCAAGAGCAGGGCGCCGATCCAGATGACGGCTAATTTGGCGGTGGTTGATGTGCAGTTCTCGATCATCTCGTAGTACATCTGGACGTTGGTGGCGGCGCGGAAGCGGTCGATGCAGAGGGCGCACAGGGTGAAGGTCGTCACACCCAAAGAGGCCACCTGAGGAGATAGAATGATGGTTATTTGTGAGAAAACCGATTTGTGTGTGATGTTGCGAATGAGTGAAATATGGACAATATATGATTGAACATCACTTTTAGGGACTCCTACTTTCACACCCAATAGATTATAAGCAATGGTGTAAGATTTGGTGGAGGTAATCTTCTTGGACCACATCCCAGATATTTACGAAAGATGGGTCAAAACCCAGGAGGTCCCACAGGCAGCAGTAACCAAGGCAATTGGCAGCAAATATTGGCCTGAATATCTGAAGTGCCTAAATGTGTGTGGGTGGATCATTCAGCTTAAACTGTTGACTATGTATTTTATAATTATCTCTTTTGTATGTTGCGTGATAGTGATATTTGATGATGATTGTAATACATTCTCTGATGTGAAGCACTTCGAGTTTCTCTGTGTATAAATTGTACTATAACTTGCCTTACCATTCCATAATATTCAGACAAAGACAAGACACTAAATGAAAGCTGATCTTGAACTAGGCCAAGCCGGTATCACAACAGGACAAAATTGTATCAAAGAGCATCCCCTGAGACCAGAAGCAAATATGAAAGCATTGACTACCACAACAGTTGTACAGCCACACTTGATTTAAAATGATTGGGTTATTGTACTAACATGAGTGCTCAGATATTCATAAAAGCACAAGTCCTATTCAAGAGGGAAACATACACCATATTGGAAAAACACATAATGCTAGGTTCTCCAGTCGTTCTCTTCAACAGCAATACGTATGAGTGGCTGGAAGGGTGGCAATCAAGTGCCACAAGGCCCTCATGTCGTTTATGACCAGGCCGCAATGCAAGCTGCTTATTGCAATGAGCTGTGTCCTTTTCTTCTCCAAATTAAGAGACAGGAATAAGCCATCAACATGGTGAGGCTATTTTTGGTCTATATTCTAAATTGTTTGTCATTGTGGTCATGGCTCGATGTGCTATACTGTATGTCATATTACTATTTAACAATAAATGGGAAGAGTGGCAGTAGCTTCCCCTTTGAGCTTTGAGTTTGTGGGTTTGAGCTTACCACGAGACCTTCTCCACCTACTCCAACTGATATCTGCTGTCGATGTGTCCTTGAGCAAGACACTTAACCCTACTTTGCCTAAAACCCTCATTGAATTTATCAAGGCTGTGTCGTTACTGACAGAGCAGCCATCCTCCTGTGGACCCACCACCTGCAGGAGGATCAATGAGGGGCTGGTGCTCCGTGACTTGGGTGCAGCTCTGATTTCCACCCCCCCCCTGACCCAGAAATGGATTAAAGGGAAGAAAATGGATGGATGATATTAAAAATAATAATACTTTTTGATGGGGGTACATAGTTAAAATAGAAGTTCTTCTGATATAGTAAAAATAATGAAATGTTGTCCTGTTTACTGTATGCAAATGTATTCGGGGCCGCACTAGCAATGATTTCCTGGCGATCTTTCTCAGTGGAGGTTGCATGTTCTCCCAGTGTCTGTGTATAGATTTTTCCTGGATGGTTTCCTGTACCACTAAAACACATACAATGACCAGGACTCCCCTGAAAGAGATTCTGAAATATGAGTGGGGCTATCATGGTTAAATAAAGATCAACACATAAATAAAAAATGTAATCGATACTATCAAATTAGTATCTTTTCTCAATTCTTTCAATGCTTTATAGTCCAGTCTCATGCCTCTTGTCACAACTCTTGGGAAACAAATTTACCCACCAACATGGTATGTTAGAAACATTTAATTCAATAAATACAACTTATTTTTGTACAGGTCTGAAGCATAACAGTAGTCATCTTGGAGGACTACAGAGTTGTTGATTTGCTAACAACAAATCAGATGTTCAAAATATTCTAGCACAGGAAATTTAATAATAACAACCACGTAGTTCCATAATTGTCATAGTCATCATTTTCATATGGCATATTGTCCTATTGTCAGTACTTGAAGGAAAGTTTGGTATTGACTGCAATCTGTATCTGAATTTAACAAATTGTCATTTGGCAGAAACAAAATCTAAACATTAATTGAAATGCATTGTCACACTTCCAATTCATCTCAGTTTTGCTCTGAAAACCTGTGTATTGAGGCTAATTACCTAACATGGTCTTCACACTAGGTTGACAAATGATGGGAAAAGACTCCAGTTTCCTCAGCATGTGTTGGATTAGCATTTTGGCAGAGTGGGCACCGGTAAGCTACTCCACAGCAGCAGCTCAGAATGTCTGAGAGCTGGTGTCCTCATCTGAACCATTCTTTCTCCTGATTTTGCCTCTAGCTCTAAACCTGCAGGCGCCAATATTCCCCTGCACACACACACCTTTCTCATACCTTCTCTTTGTCCAACATCAAATCTGCTCTCACCATTGATTCCCATTTGCACGTATTTAGTCCCTTCTTCCCATCCCTCATATCTGATTTAATTACAGCCGCCAGCTTCCCAGATGGCCCTGGCGAATCTGGTTTGCGAGCCCCAAATGCATTTAGCCTGCATGGAAGGATATATAGATGCAATATGACTATGGAGGGGATGTGTTCTCATGACCAGTGACCCTATGACACACAGGAAGCAGCTAACAGGGCAAATGAGGGCTGACCATTTGAAAAATCGAGGCCAGACGAGTGGCAAGAACACAGGCTAGGAGGCTGCTGACCCAGAGAGCTAACAATGATCCTGGTGAGTCATGACGTGATGTCGCTCTGTGAGGCTCTGCCGATAATTGCGCTAGTGCAGCCTGTGTGCGATACCCGGGTCTTATCATTCATCTGTCTGTGATCCTCCTCAGAGGTCATGGGTGAAATGGAGACATTACAGACACTATGGGCCCGAGGCTGACTGATAATTAGTCACATTTACTTAAGACGGAGGGTTCCAAACTTCTCAGACTGGGACCCCCAAAGCAAGAGTGAGATCAATTCACCAGTCGCAACCCCCACTGCGGAATTAAATTGAAAGCTTTTTCGAAGCGTCCAGTCTTATCTAACGTTGTTCATTTGCATAATGTGCTATGCTATTGCACCAAATCTGACTTCATATGGTGTCTTGTACTAAATCATTACTTAAATACACTGTGACCTTTTCAAAATGTGACTCCCACTTTAGGAACCACTGACATGCACAGTGGTGGATGCAGTGGCCAATACTTGAGAAAAGAGTAGCATTACATTGATATTACTTCAGGAAAAGCACAATCAAAGAAGAGTACAACTGTCTTGAATGTATAGACACACAAAAACAACATCTCATCTCAGCATATTTGAAGAACTTGTGCAATCTACACATGGTTCATTTCCAATCAGTGCATTTCCAATCTCATCATACATTGCTCACGTACAGTACATCAGTTGTCCTGTGCCTCAGAGCACACCTTAGTGTTTGTGTGAGCAGCTTTGATTACTTGTTCCAGCCCCAGCATCAAATCAACAACCTACGAATCAACAAAACTAAACAACAAAAATATAATACTCATTGACTGTGTTTCTAGCTTAAAAATAAAATAACAGCTCAGAGGGTCACAGGGGAAGCAGCTTTCTCAGGATAAGACAAGATCACATTATTCTTTGAAGGATGTTTGACAGGAGCTCAGCCCTTTCAGTGGATGACAACCTGCCATGCATTTGATAAGATAACAAGACACCTCCGCACACATTCAAGACACAATTTGAAGGTTCTTTACTGAAAACCGTAATTAGCCTGCATTCATGTCATATATATAATATGTTTAATAGTTACGTGTCTGACTCTATCTAATCTACATTCATTAAGTGCACTCAGTCTGCTACCTTCTTTATGTGCGATGACTTTGCCTGCTATTCCGCAGTGCATTAAACAAAAACATAAGTATTGATTGTCATTACATTTTATGGCAAGCAAATAGCAATAAACATGATTTAGAATGAGAAACGATTGATATACAGGAGATGCATTATTCTCCAGCAGGGTTCTCCAATCTATAGCTCGGGAGCAATCAGTAACCCGCCAACCCCTTTCAGTTACATTTTGAGTCATTGTAGACCAGCAGAGACTACAGCGCATCGTGCGCTCTGCAAAGAAGGTGATCAGCTGCAGCCTTCCATCGCTGCAGGATCTGTACGTCGCCCGAGCTCGTAGCCGGGCTGGTTGTATCACAGCCGACCCCTTTCACAGCCGACCCTCTTTCAAGAGTCTAACAGCAGAGGGGAAGAAACTGTTCTTGTGAATAGTCACATGGACTATTCCAACCTCTCCCCTCAGGCAGGAGGCTGCGGTCCATCAGGACCAGAACCTCCCGCCACAAGAACAGTTTCTTCCCCTCTGCTGTTAGACTCTTGAACACCCAAAACCTGTCCCCCCGCCCTGTATAAGTCACCTCACGGCCCCTTATACTGTAAAGTCACCTTACTGTCCCTTATTAAGGTACTTTAAAGCCATCATAACGTCACTTTACTGCCCGTCACCTTATTGCACTGCCTACTGCATATTGTGTGCACCATGTGCACTTGTACATATTGTACATAGTAATTGCAATAATTCTATTTTAAATTTTACACCTTAGAAGTGTATGCTGATTTGTATTATGCCTTACTCTATTCTCTATTCTTTACCTCTCTTCTTTGACTGTTGCACCGAGCCAAAGCCATTTCCAAGTCTGTGACTTCCTGTTATAAAAAATATTCTGATTCTGATGATTTTCCGCGGTTATTATATAAGCTACAGTTTTATAATTACAAAAAAAATAAGATAATAAAAGTAGCTCTCTGCCATTTCTGTTGCACAAAAGTAGCTCTCCAATTGAAAAAATGTTGGAGACGCCTGTTCTACACAATGCAATATGGTTATCATTGCGTCATATCTTGCGGTGGATTATATGACCCAGTTTGCTCATGTGTCATATGCAGGCTGCACTGGGAGAACATGCAGGGCAGGTGCAGAGATGTAGAGTGAATATTTCATGGATGGAACAACAGGACTGGGATGTGAGGGCTGTCACGGAGGAGAGACTGCAGCTTTGATCACTGCAGCTGAGGCCAGGGGTTGGACAAACAATTATGCTTTGTTCTACAAGTGTTTTCATGGGAAAACGGCAAGAAATTAATCTCATTGTATTTGCCTTAAGTCAGCAACTTCAATCGTGTTTTGTTTGTAAAATATTGCATGTTGATGCCCTTACAACCATCTGCTCTTGTGTACATAATATCAAAGTAATGCATTTGAAATTGTGAAAAAACCCCATAGAAGCCAACATTGATGGCACATTAGTTTCAACGGCAGAGATAGCTGAAACTCACATCTCTAATATTAGGTTATGGCCTGAACGCATTGGCATCAGAACCACACGTCCAATATGAACTCTAGCGCCACCTGTCTCAAAGTAATAGGGCACTAGTGCTCGGATCGCCCTGAAACCCGCCGAGGGTAATCTCTGAACCAAGTCGAGCAAAACATTACATCACGCTAAAGTTGTAAGTCCCACACCCGACCACTGGGGGTGCCCTGAAATCTTTGAATGAGTCCTTGGAGCTTTTTCTCCAATGAAAAATACTAAATTACGCGGAGGGTGCATGTCCCACAGGTGACCACTAGGGGCGCAGTGGATCTAATTATTGTATTTTTGATCTAGAATATCTTAACTGATCTGAAAGGGTCAATATGATTTCTACAGGTTGACTTGTTGTCTGGGGACATATCAAAAAAGTAGATGTAATGTGTATGTAATTCAAAATGAAAATATTACTTACTGTCCCTTTCAAAGTGAACCAGAACAACAAGTGTGATTGAACTTGCCCTTACAGTTGTGTACTATTGAATATAAATATTCAAATTGTTGTTAAGGCTAAAATCTGATTTCACATACCATATACTTATATATACTATATGTATATAATTCAGTCTATATGTGTATATACGGTGGACTGAATTATATGTGTAGTATATATCAGTATATGGTATCTTTCTATACTTTCTTTGTGAGTAATAACACATTTGTCAATCCAGCTGATCATTTACATAAAGTCATTTACATGACAATCAGCCCTCGGGTCATAACAAGGCATTTAAATCCTTCTGAACAACGACACTAAAGTTAATTGTCATGATTTTGCCCTTTCTATAAAAGCTCTTGTGTTTGCACAGCGGGAAAAACAACACTGTGTGTTTCGGAAGATTAATTTACAGAGACTTAATCAAGGTCAAAGCATGTCCCTGTTATCTACAGGTGCACAGGTGGTGGGATTTAGGCTGGAAGAGTCTGGCATAGCTTTCAATATCCATTTCAGCAGGCCTATCCCACTAAGCAAGCCGACGTTGAATCAACGTAATTTGAACGTCGTTGTCCGACGTAGAATATAGGTCACTGGTGGGTGCAGAATGAAAGTTTTCTCGACGTCGTTTCCCGACGTCACCTCAACCTCCAAATGTTACGTTGATGGCACGTCAATTCAAGGTTTGAATGTGGTACGGAACCGGTCGGGTCTGACGTCCTATCAACGTCTCATATGACCAAAATATTGACGTTCATATGACGTTCGTTTTCAGTCGTTCCCACTAAGCAAGCAGATGTCAAAACTATGTCATTTCAACGTCATCTGGACGTTCATTCAAGGTTGCAATGTGGTACAGAACCGGTCGGGTCCGACGTCCTATCAACGTCTTATATGACCAAAATATTGCCTTCATATGACGTTCGTTTTCCGTTGTTCCCACTAAGCAAGCAGATGTCAAAACTATGTCATTTCAACGTCATCTGGACGTTATCTGGACGTTCAAATGACGTCGCGGCCACTTCATTCAAGGTTACAATGTGGTACAGAACCGGTCGGGTCCGACGTCCTCTCGACGTCTTATATGACCAAAATATTGACGTTTATATGACGTCCATTTACAGTCCTATTGACATACTTAACCTCTGCAGAATCACTTACTAGTCGAGACATACTTTTTGCAATAGGCAAGGCAAGTTTATTTGTATAGCACAGTCAAAACAAAAGGAAACTCAAAGCACTGAACAAAAGATAGAAACAATCAAACAAGGCATTACAATTATAAATATTGACAGTAAATTAAAAAGATACAAATAAAATCTCTCAGTTGAAGCAGAAACAGAAGTGTTTTAAACCTGGATTTTAACATTGTCAAAGAAGAAGCCTGTCTCACATTTCCAGGAAGACCGTTCCAGATTTTAGCCTTGTGAATCTGAAATGCAGCTTTATCATGTTTAGTTCTGACTCTGGGCAATAAACGATAAACACAGCATTCAAAAATCATTAGAACAACTGTAGTAGAAGGATATCGGTCATTAATGCAAATGGAGCTGCATTAAAAATCATGTTTCTCTACATCAAAGTACAAGTTAAAGCACACAGGGCACAGTGTTATGAACACTACTGTACTGAACAGTTCATGCCAAAGTAAAAAAACATGATTGTAGCGCCTATGTTTGGATCAGTATTAAAACAGGCACAAGCTACACTCTAGGTTCCCCAGATGTAAAAACACAATCTGAAAGGCAGAAGAATGCATTTATTGAATGTTGATGTTCCAACATGTGTCCTCTCTTGGTCTTCAGTTTCTCATCACAAGGTCCAAGCAAAGCACCTGAAAATGTGGAACATGTTTAGTTTCAACATAATGTGGCAAAGTGATATAACAACACATAACTTTCTATTAATGCCTCAAACCACTCGATCCATCACCATGTGATACAAACCTTGGCACTGCACTAGCTCGAGACACTGGAAGACACTCCGTCTGAGAAACTTGGGATAAGGCTTTGGTCATTGGAGTAATTCCATGTAAAAAACAATTGCAAATGTGCATTTGTTTTGCACATGGACACAAATGAGCCCTGAAAGCTACTTACCCTGTATTACTCTACACACGTAGCATTTCCGAGGGGGCATTTTCCCCTTGTTGCTCTTTTCCCTCATCTTGAGTGAGTTGCTGAACAATCTGAGAAAAAGATAGATGTTTTCAAAGAGAATACACCAAATAATGGTTTATTCTAAAAACAACATAATAATACAGAAGAACAATCAATGTGTGAGAGTGTGATTCTTACCTTTGAACACCTTCAACACAGTCTGACACCTGTAAGACTCAAACACACATGACACATTAGGAATACACATAGAACATTAGTTATTGCAACAATCATGAAATTATACTCTATGGATTTCACAAAAAATTGACTGCATTAGCAAAGGTAAATGTATTTTAATTATCATATGGCTGGTTTTAATGTTTATAAGAAAAAGTAAGAAATTGAATAGAGTTGCAAGCGCTAGTTAGCTTTCTACCAGCAGATGAATGGATATTTAATATTTGCAGCGAACAATAACAAAAATAACAACTGTAGTGGCTCATTTAAACAGCCACAGTGAGAAGAAGTGAAAGTCTCTGACATTGAAGACCTGGGAAGACATTAAATCCATTTATTAAACAAAGCAATACATGAACATTAAACTCTCTTTCTGCAGCAGGTAACATCTGTGTGCTCCTATGGTCCCACATGGTCCCACATGGTCCCACACCTGAACTCAACTCCAACTGATGACATCACAGGTGTCTAAATGATGGGAGTGTCCCAAATATTAAAGCTGATCTCCCTGTTTTTAAACTTAGTTTACTAAGTACTGTTGTCTTTTTGCAGTTTATAAACCATTGTGAAATATACAGTAACTTTACATTTTAGAATTGAATTATTATTTTAAAACTCAAGAATCTTAACCTTTTTTAACACATAGTTTGTTGGACAGTCTAACCTAAGAATTCTGATGTGTTAAAAATAGTTTGAAATATGAAAAACAATATCATATTTTAAACTTTAACTTAAAAACTAAAAAAAGGTGTCTCCCTTTCAGCTGAGCAGTGCCAGCCGTTATTATTATAGATTCATGCACTGGCAATTCAAAATACAGATAATATACAAAATATACTTAACAAAATCCACGTATACGTGAGAAAACAACTTACTTTCTGTCTCCAACTCTTTTCAATGTGGAAATGATACATCTATATCTAAAAACTGTGCAGACTGTGTACTTACTAGAGAGGGTGATTCCAAGTAAATAAAGCAGGGCAGCGACAGAGGTACAGATTCAACGTCATATCAACGTCTGGGAAGACATTGCTTTACGTCCAGATGCACACCTTACGTCGTTTAGACGTGGAAAACAGGTCCTCGACCGAGCGACTCACGTGTCAGGCTGTAAAGCCTAAAGTTATACTCGCGCGGCGCATAAGTGTGCGTCGGTTGTTTAGGGTGTTATGTATTATTTTTTCACAGTAGTCTGTAAAAATGCCTGGCCGTGGTGTAGCGGTTGCGTAATGAGACTTCAGTCGCAACGATACGGGTTCAAATCCCCGTTGGAAAACTTTTGACTTTTCACTTTTTAGCGAACAATTTTTCTGTTTGGTTTAAAAACGAATAAACACTCAACATAAGATTATGTAGTGGCTAATAATAAAACTTGTGAACCCATGCATTTGCATAAAATCTCAAGTGCTTACCCCATATTTGCAAACTTGAGATTGTTAGCACAACAAATGCATACATTCACAAGTTTTTATTATTAGCCACTATGTAATCCTATGTTGAGTGTTTATTAGTCTTTAACCAAACAGAAAAAAATTGTTAAAAATCAAAACAAATATGTAAAGATAATAATACACACAGGTGGGCTCGAACCCACGTAACCAAGGCTACACACATTTGCTTAACCACTACACTACCGTCAGGTACACTTGTGTTGCTTCACAGCCTATATATTGTATTGCTAGATCAAGACGTACTGCGTCGGTCGGCCGATGACCTGTTTTTGACGTCTAGGGGAGGTCGGGATTGAACGTCATATCCACGTATATGGGAGGTCATTGTTTTACGTCCAGATGCGCACCTTGCACAGACGTCGTTTGGACGTAAATAAAAGGTCACGACCGACCGACGCGATATTGACGTGATCTGGAGGTTGAGTGGACGTCGGATGTTTAGTGGGATCTTTTTAAAAGTGAGAGGTCCACAAGCATCTGTCTGCTTACAGATAACCCAGGATAAGCAGTCAACAGATTAAGGGGTCTTGTATCTATGTAAAGGACTGCTATATCTATAATGTATCCTTATTTGAATACAATCATGCTATCAGCTATTAGATTACAGCCAACAACCTAATATTAGCATCTGTAATAGATTTCTCTCCCTTGTGATGGATGCTGATAGGGCTGAGATATATGAGCCCAATATGTCTTTCATTTTAAATATGGATGCAGCTTTTTCATGTCCAGTACTTGTTGGTGTCAATATTTTTCTTTTAGTTTCATTGAAAAAATGCTGATATGGTATTGTAGTCATCTCAGATCAACTTATATATGACGTTCTGGGTCAATATCAAATAGTAATCTTCCTGAAAAAGTGAGACAAACTTATTCTCAGAATCAGTTAAGCAGTCCTGCTTCACTGCACTATGCACACAGCTGCTGACGTCTTCCATAGCATTAGCGTTAACGTGGAAGCTATTAGGCCCGTTTAGAAGGAGACGCTGCAATGCAATTAGCAAAGACAACCAGGCTCATTATTTAAGTGCACAGTGTTTAGACGACGACAGAAAACAATGTAGTTCTAGGGCCGGCAGTAGTGGGCAGTGGAACGTTAAAACACAACATGCGTGACCCCCAGGCATAAAACCACTTCCTCAACATCCTCCTCCTCGGGCCACCACAAAGACGTGAAAGAATCATTTCTACATTTCACAGTAGCTGCAAAAATGGAAACTGAAACTTCAGCTTTGCGTGGTTTCGTGTTGGACGAACAAAAGAGTAGAATTCTCCTCTGTGTAGCGCTCGAAGAACACGTAGCATTAGTTGACCCGCTGCCATTGTTGTTTACATTTGTTCTCGGCTACAGCCCGTGACAGAAGCCCTGATTGGTCAGTTGTAAAGGCTCAGATCTGAATTTTCAAAAACTATTGTCACGATATGAACACCAGGATTGAAGGAAGCGCTAAACCATGGATTTTGTACATCCAGTTAGTATAACACCAGCGGTCACTTAACGCAGTACATTATAAAGTTCCATCTGAAACATGTGCTCTTGTCATGTTTTCCTCTTGTGCCTTTTAATAACCCTCCATTACCCTTCTGATTAAAGATGCAGTGAGCTGGTGCCACTGAAGGCTTGTGTTATTAATTGTCTTCTAATTGGGCCTGGTGGAGACTGTGGCCGAGCGGGGACCACACTTCTGTTGGAGGTAATGGGCACTACCAAGTCATGCACACTCTAATGTTGTTGCAACAGCTGTATACTGGATAAAACATGTTCAAATCAATCAAGAAATAGTAACAAATTACATAATTTAAGATTTTGAATTATTCAGTTTAATAGTCTGGATAAATAGGAATAAAATCCATGACTAGTTTTCTCGCCCCATCAAAAACCATTTGATTCTGTCACTAGTTTTTACATGCATGTGCTTTTGTCTTGTCACATCTTTAGATCCGTTTTTTTTAACCAGAAGAGTAAAAAAGAGAGGACCATCCTCACTCAGCTAATCATCAACAAGTGACTCACTGGACATTCTGCAAGAGATACCAAACATTATTAAGAAATTTAAATTGAGTAGTCTGATTTTAGAAATAAATAAATACGAGGGGGTGGGGGAAATTCTACAAGACATTTTCTGTAAGTGTGTTTTAATGAAAAGGGTTTTGTAAGGATGAAATAAAATCAACTTCTAACTTGATACAGTAAAGTTTTGAGTAAAAAATAAGTACGTGGAGGAGAGAGTGTGATTCCATCCATCCATCCATTTTCTTCCCCTTAATCCATTTCCTGGTCAGGGGGGTGGCAGTCAGAGCTGCACCAGCCCTCACTGATCCTCCTGCAGGTGGTGAGTCCACAGGAGGTTTGATTCCCTCAGCACTTATTGTGATTCCGAGTGTGATTCCCTCAGCACTTATTGTGGGACTGGGGAGACATGTAGGGTCAGGGACTGTTTGGGCCGGTGTTTTGCGTGAGTGTGTGTGTGTTTGTTTGTTTGTGGTATAAAGTACTGTGCAGATGATGTGCGAATCATTTGACTAATACAACTCATTTCAAAACAACTCAATTACTCTCTCACTCCCATCTTTGTGTGGAGTGAGAGACAAATTCCCACAATTGTAAAGTGCTTTGTGACTCTGGTCTGAGAAAGATTACTTACTTACTTACTTATTAAATGAGTTCTATGCAGTGGCATTGAATTATGGGACAAATGCGGTGGGGACAATGTTGCTATACTATAGAAGTATAGTAAGTCTGGGCGTCTCTGCTTAGACTGTTGCCCCCCGCGACCGGCAACGGATGAAACGGAAGTGGATGGATGGATGGATATACGTACTGTACACTTTAAGCCTAACCCGAACACACACTCAGTAAGCCCAGTAGAGATGCAGCGTGTCTGGGACTGCCGGCTCTTACTCGGTTAAGTGTGAGACAGATCTCGCTCCTCGCACCATAATTCTCACCAGAGCCCCAGCTGCAGTGACAGGCACATCCATCTCGCACTGGCCCCTTTGTGGATGGGAGAGGGTGATGGGGACATGTCTTTGAGGGTGTGTCTGGGTATAGTCGGACAGTATTTTAGTGTCTGCGTGTGGCTCCGCATGTTTTATAGTGCACTCGACTGTAAGCAAACTGTGATTTACAAGCAAATGGCCAATTTTAACAGCGCTAGTGAGTGATTGACGAGGAAGATGATAGAACAATGACCCGCAACAATATCTCATCGAACAAGACCGTATGGCTTAATCCTAACAGAATGGGACTATTATTGGCTGTTGTATCACACATATTTTTGTGTTGTTTTATTATTTTACTTTCTTAGGTCTACAACCCTTTTTCTCATTGGCATATGTTCTATTGGTCACTGGTTTTTCAGGTTTGGCTTTGGTTTTATTCTGACAAGGATTTCTCTAACCTTATACAGTAGCCAATTGGTGGTGGCTCGAGGGGCTGATGGCTCAAACTGGTTGCCTCGCTACTGTCAGTCCCCAGTCAGTACCTTTTCATCCCTGTGTATGGAATTAATAAAAAATACACAGGGATGGACACAAAGTGTCTTTGTGTCCAAAAAAAGTGCCATATAAAACCTATTCATTACTAACATTCTGGGATGAATTGTGTCCCGCTCTCCTTCTCAAGATAGCTAGTTTTAAAACACATTGCGAACCCTTCAGGAAACTGATGAGGCTGTCTGCCGCTGTGTTGATTTCTTGGTTCTTATAGAAGACTATCCGAGCGGATAAATCTATGACCAACGACGTCACAACAAAGATCCTCCTGTAACGATTTCCGCTGCACACAGCCCAGAGCCAATTATCTTGATTACTACTATGAGCCATAGCCAACTCCAATTTGTGATTAGTTCCAAAATCATGCGAAAATTTGGGGCCTAATTTACAGACTCATCTGGTAAGTTTATGTAAAGATAGAGCCGCGACCACATTGGTAATCCCCAGCGAGGTTGACAATCAGTAAGACCAGATAACATAGAACATGCTAACCAAATTTTCTTTGTACAGGCAAATTGTATGAAACCTCAGTTGGGTGGAAAGCTACATTTTAAATTACTGTTTGCGTTTATTGTATTTTTTAGAATGACCAGTGGTGACACACCAATGGTGCAACATTTCAAATGAAGTGTTGAAGAGCACCATTGATGTAGTATGGTGGAGGTGGAAACTGTTTCTAAGTGACGCGCAAATTTCATGCCCCGCTTGTATGAGCCTCTGTGGTCTGGATAATCCCTTAGGTTGTCAGAGAGGATCGCAAAAGCATAACTGCAAAAGTAATAGAATTTAAATAAATGCCCAAAAAAAGTAAAAACTGAAACCGGGAACCAGAGAAGGGGGAAAACAACAATGGGCCACAATCAAGAGACATGAGCACAGGGTCTAAATACACACGAGGTGGACACAAGTGTAGCACAGTCAGGGGAGTGGGCAAACTATCAACAAGACAGACAGGAAGCAAAACTCACATCCAAGGAACAAAAAAAAATATCATATAAACCAATACAATAACAGAAAGTCCACACCATGAAATTGGTAATGTATTAGAAAAGCACTACCACTGACTAAACACAATTTCGGCCCTTTCCTGTTCCTTATTATTTGTGCAGTTGCACAGTATGTGAAAATTTGATTTTCAACAGTTATATCACTACACTAATGCATTTCATATTTGTTCCCCTATCCATCCTGGGTTTCGATCAAGGTACGTCAACCACCACTGCCTGTTAAAATTTATCAATGATGTTCATTTTTCTTGATTTGACCAAAATATGTCTAGGGCTCCAATTCCATGATCTTTCCCAAAGCCTTTGATCTAGTAGATCACTCCCTTCACTTGACAAGCTTAACGCATAGGTCTTGATACCAACGCCATTTTCAAATATGTTGGTAGTCACTTGTTGCCTAGTCCAACAAATGACAGAATTGATAATGGGCTCCACTTTAGGTCCCTTCTATTCTCAATATCATCAACCGATCTTCACAAGTGCATACAAAATACAATATATACGGCTGACACAGTCATTTACACATCTACAGTAGGTCCCATTCCGTTTTGTCGCTTCATTCACGCTTCTCGGGAATCACACGGCGTGAAAAGATAGTACATCTTAATCGCCACAAGGAGAGCATGGCGTAAGTCCGCTTTAGCTCTGCCAGCGACTTAGAACGCTCAGGTATATGACAGCGTGCAAACCTGTCTAGGCCCAGAGGTGCCAATGTTGGCCGAATGGTTAGCATTCATAAAGGACCTGGAGAAACCCAGGTTTCGATTCTTGTCTGAGGCACATCTTTTGGTTCTTGTGGCAAAATTGTTGTTCATTAAACAATTATTATATACACATCTTTGTCTTTAAAGTCTGAAAAAAATCTAGGTGGAAATTCACTAGTGTTTAATAGTATAACTTAAATATTGGGAGATTTTTTGATAAACCGAACGTTACTTACATCCTCCGCTCCATGGCCCCGATGGACAGCTGCTGTGAACCCCCCTGACAGCTCAGTAGAACCACTGCCGGTCTGTGGCTCCGAGCGCGACCATAGACACCGGACTCACGTCTCTCTCTCTCTGCTGCTCCGCGTCTCTCTCTCTCTCGCTGCTCGCGTCTCTCTCTCTCTGCTCGCGTCCTCCTCTCTCTGCTCGCGTCTCTCTCGTCTCTGCACGCTGTCTCGCCTTCCTCCTCTGCTCGCGTCCCACTCTCTCTGCTCGCGTTCCACTCTCTCTGCTCACGTCCTCTTTCTCTGGCACGTGTCGATCTCTCTCTCTCACGTCACTCACTCTCTGCTCGATCTCTCGTCTCTTCTGCTCGCAACTCTCTCTCGCTGCTCACACCTCTCTCTCTCTCTGCTCACGGGTCTCTCGTCTCCTCTCTCTCTTCTCACGCCTATCTCCTCTGCTCGGCATCTCTCTCTCTGCTCGCTATCTCTCATCTCTCTGCTCGCAATCTCTCTCTCGCGTGCGCGCATATCTCTCTCTCCTGCCTCGCCGATCTCTCTCTCTCTGCTCGCCTCTCGCTCACTGCTCCGCGTCTCTCTCACTGCTCGGCGTCTCTCTCTCTGCTCTCTCACCCTCACTCTCTCTGCTCGCCGTCGCTCGGCTCACTGGCTCACCTCTCTCTCGTTCTCTCCTCTCTCGCACACGCTCTCTCTCACTGCTTACACGGTCTCTCTCTCTCTGCACAACGTCTCTCTCTGCTCACCTCTCTCTCTCTCACTCTCTGCTCACCAAAACGGTGCCTCCTCCTCTCACTGCTCGCCGTCTCTCCTCTGTCTGCTCACGTCTCTCTCTCTCTGCGCTCACCTAATCTCTTGCTCACGTCTCTCTCTCTCTCTCGCTCACGTCTCTCTCTGCTTTTTACGCGTCTCTCTCTCCTTGCTCGCAGCTCTCTTCTCTGCCTCGCGCTCTCTCTCCTCCTGCTCACGTCCTCTCTCTGCTCACCGCTCTCTCTCTAGCTCACGTCTCTCTCTCGTCTGCTCACGTCTCTCGCTCCTCATGCATCACTGTCTCTCTCTCTCTGCTCACGTCTCTCCTCTCTCTCTGCTCACCGTCGCTCTCTCTCGGCCACGTCTCTCTCCTTCTGCTCACGTGTCCTCTCTCGCTCCGTCTCTCGCTCTCTGCTCACATCGTCTCTCTCTGCTCTCTCTCGCTGCGCACGTCTCTCTCTGCTCACGTCTCTCGCTGCTCGCGTCTCTCTCGTCTCTGCTCACGTCTCTCTCTGCTCACCAGTTCACCTCTCTGCTCACGTCTCTCTCTCTCTCTGCTCACGCTCTCTCTCTCTGCTCACGTCTCTCTCTCCTGCTTCGGCGTCTCCCTCTCTCTGCTCACGTCTCTCTCTGGCTCTCATCTCTCGTGTTCGCGTCTCCTCTCCTCTCTGCTCACGTCGCTCTCTGCTCTCTCTCTCCACTCTCGTCCTCGCCTCTCTGCTCACGTCTCTCTTCATGCCACCTCTCTCTTCTCTCTCATCTGCTCACATCCTCTCTCTCAGCTCCTCGGCTCTCTCTGCTCACGCTCTCTCTGCTCACGCCCTCTCTCTCTCCTGCGCACGTCTCTCCTCTGCTCACGTCTCTCTCTGCTCACGCTCTCTCTCCTCTGCTCACTTCTCCCTCTCTGCTCGCGTCCTCTCTCTCGGCTCACGTCGCTCTCTGCCAACTTTCTCTGCCACGCCCGTCTCTCTCTCTCTGCTCACGTCTCTCTCTGCTTCGCGTCTCGCTCTCTCGGCTCACTCTCTCTCTGCTCACGTCTCTCTCTTCATCGGCTCACCGTCTCTCTCTGTCGCGTCTCTCTCTCTCTGCTCACTCTCTCCTCGCTCTCCTCTCGTCTGCTCACGTCTCTCTCGTCTCTCTCACTTCTTCTCTCTCTGCTCACCTCTCGCTCCTCTCCTCTGCGAGCGCGTCTCTCTTCTCGTCTGCTCTCGTCTCTCTCGCTCTGCTCACGGCTCTCTCTAGCTCGCTCTCTCTGGGGCTCACGTCTCTCTCTCTCTGCTCCACGTCTCTCTCGTCTCGGCTCACTCTCCTCCTCTCTGCTCACAGTCTCCTCCTGCTCTCTCTCTCTGGCTCACGTCTCTCTCTCTCTGCTCACGTCTCTCTCTCTCTGCTCACGTCCTCTCTCTCTGCTCACGTCACTCGCACCTGGCATCTTATGAGTGTCATTGATGCGAGTCAAGAGAGTCAGCAACTAGAATTTGGTTGTGAGATGTTATTAAAAGAAGCTATTCTCTCATCTTTACAGCATGGAAGTTGTGAATGTTATTGGCATCGGTGATTAAATGCTATGTTATTTTAATAATGATAGGACATCCTGACATTTTAAAGTCAGTGCCTTCCCCAATCACAATCCTCACCGCACGTCCACTTACTGTCGGTCTGCTATAAGCATCCTGATCATTTGATGTTCCCTCAACCTCACCTTGTTTTAGTTTAAATGTGTAGCTAGATGTTTTTCAGCTTTGAAATGTTTTGAATGTGGCCAGTTTATGGCGATGAAAAGGCATCTGCCCTCTGTCCCTCCCCTGTGCGCTTAACTGCCGCACTAGGACCACTACGTGGATTAGCACCCTCTCAGCTGTCGTCCGCGCCGGATGATGACAGGATAGCATGATAGTGTGATAAGAGATGAAACAATGGCAACGCCGGCTGCTTGAAAAGGGCAAAAAACGCTAGGGCCATTCCAGTCCTGCGGACACAAGAGGTTTTGGTTTTGTGTTTGTGAAGGACGGCGGCTGTGTGCAATTTATGCTGTGAAAATGTTGTTGCAGAACTTCAAGTGTTAACGTCATTTATTGAGACGAAGCAACGAGAAGACCTTCAAGACCAATCGACAAAGTAGAGTCAATTAAATGTGGCTGTGTCCAATATGGCAAACAAGCTAGCTCCTTCAGTATTTTAACCACTGCTAAAAATCACGGGACACAAGTAGCAGCTCTCCTCCCCCACACGAATAAACAAAGCCAAGCCCACCCCAGGGGCCACTGCAAGTTATAAAGTCATTACCTAAATTTGCAAACCATACATTCAAATGTTAGCAGCCAACCTATCCTTCTTTTCAAAAACAGGGCCTATTTCGCTTGGGTTTGCTAGTGTTTAAAACTAAGCAGAATTCACAACCAACTCCATTAATATTTGTAAAACACGGTAGAAAGAGAAAGTTTCCCACCCAACATACATTTGTTATATAAGAAAATCGTTTACAAGTTACTACAGGTCTAGCAACGTATACATTTCAACCTTCGCACAACACGCCAAAACACCATGAAATTCAAGATTTGGACAATAATAAACATGTTCATCACTCTGGCAATCATGTTTAAAAAAATGAATTTGGCGCATCAGAAAATGTCTAACGAAAACAACCAAACTTCGATTCCATATATATAAAAAGCCCTCTGAATTTATTCTTTTAAATAATGTTAGGTATAACACTCACCATGTAATGGCACTATCAGGTGCTGGACGTAAAAAATACAACTCAGAAATTGTTCACCTTACTAAGATTTTAGCATTCACTGACAATAAAAATTGCCCAGTTGGAACTTATAACAATAGAAGCCATGGCCTGTATATATGTACAAAAACAAGATAAAATAGAAGTACAAGACACACAATGTTCTTTGAGTTGTATAACTGCGACGATTGTGTATACCGTTGTTTTTAGCTGACTGACGGGCAGTTTGTTTTTATTTTTTTTGTTTTTATAAATCCAATATATAATAGTTTCCTGTTTTTGTGCTGCCTGTATCTACCACCATGTTGTGAATAATAAACTTCCAAGTTGCTCAGTGTGCAAAGATCCCTGCCTATGCGTCTGATTTTCGACACTCACTTTCTGAATTTCTGGATGAAAAGTTCATCTTAGTTGATATATTAATTGATTTGACCTTTGGAAGTGTAGTAACTTCTGACAGTTCATGTGGCTCACTAAGATAGTTTCCAGTTCCAACTGGAAATTTTATTGTCATGGAATGCAAAAATCTGAGTAAGTGAACAATTTTGAGTTTGTCCGTTTTTACAGTTCACCGAGCTATAGTGAGGTCAACGTATCTGCGTTGCTCATAAATTTGTGTTAGGCAACCAGCAGCATTCACATTTTGAACTAACTAATTTGTCCAAAAAAGATCCTGTATTTATTTTTACCAACCTAATCGACAGGGCCCAATCCAAAGTATGCCCTTTATATTCTCTGGCCTCAGTCTTAAAACATAAGTTTCCCCTCTGGTTCACATGTGTGCGCACGTGCTGAGTGGGATAGCAACTCTCCACGCTCTGCCACGAAGTCCTGGGTTCGAATCCCGGTCGGAACAGGGCTTTTCTGTGTGGAATGGGGCATGTTCATCCTGTGTCCGGGCATAGGTTTTTCCTCCGTGTCTCCGTTTCCCATACCCAAAGTGACCTTGGTACCATGGAAATGCGCTATATAAATAAACATCATGATCCTTTTAATGTGGGAGCTAGTTAAACTTCAAAATAGTACGTGCTTGAAGGGGACAGTAATCTGAACTAAAAAGTAAAGTGTTTACAGACTTGAAATTTCCGTAACTTGAATTTAAACACTTAGTTGGCAAGAAGCTCTGGGAAAACTTAACGACACAACTTAATAAGTGTAGTTTCCTATCAAAACTTGAAGAATTAATTAATGCCTGCAACTCCAAAAATCCTTCGCCAGCTGGTTCTTTGAAATTTTGAAGTTGAACTAACTTAACTTTTTTACCGTGTGCAAGGACCAGAAGTCCAATTAAAAAAATGGACAATTGCTCCTGCAGCACCCCTGAACCAGGAAACATGCGAGGTGCGCGGGGCGGAGCCCCGAAACCCTCAGTCAACCCCCGGGTCCCAGCGGTTTCGGGCGGGTTGGAGGCCTCAAAATATGAGTCATGTCAGTGCGGGAGGGTCGGGGTCAGAAGCCCTGATCCCCTAGAGAATATTATATATGTGACCACGGTAATGGGAGTCCCTTGAGTACATTTGCAATCGGCGCAGGGAGGGCGTGTTAAACAAAAAAATCATGCTGAACAAACAGGATTCGCTCCTTCCTGACTCCCCCGCTTAAAGCCTCAGAAGCACACCATCGCGAGGACCAGACGTGTGATCTACACAGAGGCACCGAGACTGATGACGGTGGTGGGCCTCACATACCAGCAGGAGGCCTAAAGCAGGGGCCTCATATACTTTAATTAGCATGGCCGACTCAGTGGAAACGCTGTGGTGAAAAGAGGTCGCGGTCTTAACCTCACTTTATTTTCATTGATTCTGAGCAGCTAATATTCAGATATAAGCTACCACCACCACTAACAATAAACATATATTTAGTTCTAGAATCCATAAAATGTGGATTGTTCTGGATATTCCGTTTATTTCCTGAGATATGAATTAATAATAAAGTTGACGAATGATGAGGGCAAGTGGGCCACAAGCTATCTGGACCTAAAAAAATTGAGTCGGGATTCTCGGCAATTCCGCGCCGGTTAATGACGGCGCGCTAGGGGTGATATTCCGGGTAAAACAGATCACTTATTACTAGCGCATTACGGTGATACGGCATCTCTCCATCCGTTCGGTTACGGAGATATAATCCGACCGAACTAATAGCTAAAATACACGGTAAGTAACCGGGGTTTTTGGAAAACCAACATCAACATCCCCATACATCTAAAGATTATAAAGCTTTAGAATGATGGTATATATGAAATCATGTCACGGGTTGTTTTGACCCGCGGAATCAAGGAGGAATAAAAGTTGAAAAACCGCCGCAGCTCATCACACAACTCTGCTCTGCTGCCGAAGCGGCCAGGCAAGTCCGGGCGAGTCAACTTTTCCGGGGGGAGAAACGCAGTCACGTGGCCCAAACTGACCGAATGCGCATTGGTTGACTAATCCATTTTACATGTTAACAAGGGTGGATTTGGGTTTGTTTAACATGTTAGTTAAACTCGGGGCTGTAACTTTAGTCCGCAATAACTAACATCTTAAGGCGGGGTCTGTAACTTTAGTCTGATAAATATCATGTTTAAAGTTGAGGTCTGTAACTTTAGTCCTCATAAATAAACACATGTTTAAAGCTGAGGTCTGTTAACATTAGTCTCATAAATAACACATGTTTAAAGCCTGGTGTCTGTAACTTTATCTCATGAATAACGTTTAAAGCTGAGGTCCTGTAACTTTAGTCTCATAATAACAGTTTAAAGCTCGGGGTCTGTAACTTAGTCCTCATTAATAAAATGTGTAAGCTGAGTATGTAACCTTTAGTCTCATTAATAACATGTTTAAATGCTCGGGTCTGTAACTTAGTCCTCATAAATAACACATGTTTACAGCTGAGGTCTGTAATTTAGTCTCATAAATCACACGTGTTGTGTGTGTGCATATGCCAAAAACATTTTCTAAGCATCATATTATAGATTGCTTACCTATTTATTTTGAAATATTACATATAGTTTTGAAAAAAATGTTTTTCCGGATTTTCATGTTGGCACCATCTGGATAAGCTGGGGCCATATTGGAATCGGGTCGGCCAAATTGTAAAATGAATATCGACTTCATCATCCCGAATTGTTTCCTCCTTCTTTCTGTGAATTTTAATGTTTATAGTTAGTAAAATAGGGAAGTTACAGCACTTAGAAGATGAATGAAAGCTTTGAACGGCGAATTAGAAGTGTCCCACAGTATCCCTTTGTGTTAAAAAACCATATTACTTTCACTATAAGCGCATAAAAGCACTTATCAATATGTATAATATCATAACCACTTATCTCCGATTTACATAATTCAGAAACTGTTTTTTATTCCTCTTACGAGCTGGAAAAGTACTGTGCTCGAATTAAATCTGGAGTTTGGTAATTTAAAAAATGAATCTTGGCATTGCTACTATTAATACTTCTCATGTCTAGCTTGGCTCAAATACAACGGGCTACATGTGGTACACCGTGCTTAGACCTATATTAATATGTATGTGTAACCATTCAAAATAGATTGAGTGAGAATATTTCCCTGTTCCTCATTTAGTGATTTCGGAGGAGAGGAGTGGAGGCAGCGAGAGAAGTTTGGCATATAAAATAAATGAATTACAGCTTGCTAAATATTTATTTGAAACAAAACAGCATCTTCATTATGATTGTTATATGTATGTATTTATTATATATTTAGAGATGCCAGAGAAAAGGCGTGCTGCTTTTTTTCTGAGTGGGATGCAGACACCAGCGGAGCTGTTTGAGTCAACATAAACGTTCATCGTTATATTACCAATAGTTTTCTCTTTCCATAACGATATCTCTCTTTTTGGAAAGATCACCAACAGCTGATGCAAAAGTTTAACGTTATATGCAGTATTTTTTTAATGTCTGCGGTTTATTCCAGAGACCTGCCTGCCTACAAGGAGTGGCCCGTTTTAACCAGATTGTCGATGTGCGCGGGGGCAGAACTCGCCAATGTTAACCACGGCTCACGAAGTGCCACCTTGGTGTTGTTTTTGGTCATACTGCAACGTCACTGGGAGGGGGGAAAATAAAAGACCGTGAAAATCACACGTGAGTCACATCGGAGATGTGGATTCACGCGTGATAAGGCGACAAAAAAAACGGAATGGGACCTACTGTAACGCTAATTAACACATCACCTGCGTTACAGCACGTACGCGTTATACCGCAGCAGACGCGCGTAACTTTTTTTCCATGTTAACCTATGATGGATATTTAACTCTTCTAGCCTCATAACGCATGTAGGACGCGAAGCTGCGCCTATTTAGGATGGATTCTAATTTTGTCTGGGGCGCGGCAAACCCACTAAAACGCGTCCTCCCATGAGAACTCATGTAAGAACATGATTTATCTAGCGGGTCCTCTGCGTCTAGATTGCATCTACACACACAAAGCACTTGTTGGTCTAAACATCAGCAGAGTAGCAGCAGGTTTAACAGTGATTCTGGATATCGTATTTTTTTCTTTCATAAAATCTTGCGTCTGGCCAAACCAGCGCACAAAGACCATGAGACAAACACTGCATGTGATTTGTGGTTGCTCTACATCAGTCCTCTGGCCCATACGTCCTCTACACTGCTCCATAGACACACAGGGAGGACAGTATGGGCCCAGAGGACTGATGAAGCAACACAAAATCACATGCATGTGTTTGGTCCCTCAGGTCTTTGTGCGCTGGTTTGCCAACGCAAGACTTTATGAATAAAAAAAATGATATCCAGAATCATGTAAAACCTGCAGCTCCTCCATGCTGAGTGTTAGACACAAGTGCTTTTGTGTGGTGTAGATGCAATCTAGAGCCAAGGACCGGCTAGAAAAATCATGTTTTACTTGAAAGATCTCAATGGGAGACCGTTGGTGCGCGCACAAAATTAAGAAATTACCATCCTAAAATTAGAGCGCAGTTCGCAGTCATACATGCGAAAGATCAAGAAGTGTAAATTCATCATAGGTTTAACAGGGAAAAAGTACGCCGGCTTGCTGCGCGTATAACGCGTACGGTGCTGTACGCGTGATGTGTAAATAAGCAGTTACAGTAGTTCCCATTCCGTTTTGTCGCCTATCACCGTTGAATCACAAGAACTCACGTGTGATTCACAGCGTCTTTGTATTTCCCCCCTCCCAGTGACTTCATGACCAAGAACAACCACCATGTGGCACATGTGAGCAGGTTACATTGGCTGAGTTTCTGCCCCGCGCACATCGACAATCTGGTTAAAACGGCACCTCCTTGTACAGGCCAGTCCTCTGGAATAACCCGCAGACATTAAAACACTGCAAAGAACGTAAACTTTTTGCATCACGTTGGTGATCTTCCAATAAGAGACATATCGTTATGAAAGAGAAACTATTGGTAATTTAACGCTGAACGTTAGTTTGACTCAAAACAGCTCCGCTGTTGTCCTCCTCCCCTCAGAAAAAAAGCAACGCCGTTTCCTCTGGCATCTCAACATTTATAATATATACATAACTATAGCAATCATAATGAAGATGCGTTCAAATAATTTAGCAAGCGTAATTCATTTATTTAACTGCCAAACTTCCCTCTCGCTGCTCCTTCCACTCCTCCGCAAATCACTAAACTGAGGAAAAGGGAATATTCACTCAATCTATTTTGAAGTTACTCATACAATATTAAAGTATAGTCCCCCCCCCTTAAGCACGTGTACCACATGTACGCCCGTGTATTTACCCACAGACTGTAAGTATTAAAGTAGCAAATGCAAGATTACATTTTTAAATTACCATATCAGGATTAATTCAGCACAGTACTTTCCAGCTCATAAGAGGAATAAAACAGTTTTTTGAATTATGAAAATCGGATAAGGGTTATGATTTTATACCATAGTGATAAGGTGCTTTTATGCGCTTATATTGAAAGTAATTTGGATTAAAAACAAAGGGATACTGTGGAACCTTCTATTCACCAGTTCAAGCCTTTATTCATCTTCTAAGTGCTGTATCTTCCCTATGTAACGAACTATAAACATTAAAATTCACAGTAAAATGGAAAGCCATTCAGGATGTTGAATTCGAGATTCATTTTACAATTTGGGCCGACCCCGATTCCAATATGGCCGCCAGCTTTTCCAAGATGGCGGCCAACAATTAAATCCAGGAAAACAAATTTTTTTCAAACTACTATTTAATATATCAAAAAAAGGTAAGCAATTCTAAATATGATGCTTAGAAATGTTTTGGCAATATCACACACACACACGTGTTATTTATGAGACTAAAATTACAGACCTCAGCTGTAAACTTGTGTTTCTTATGAGACAAAGTTTACAGACCCGAGCTTTAAAAACATGTTAATTAATTAAAGAAGAGACTATAAGTTACATACCTCAGCTGTTAAACATTTATATAATGAGAACTAAAGTTACAGACTCGAGCTTTAAACATGTTATGTAAATGAGACGAAAGTTACAGACCTCAGCTTTAAACGTTATTAATGAGACTAAAGTTTACAGACCCAGCTTTAAACGGGTGTTATTTATGAGACGAAAGTTTCAGACCTCAAGCTTAAACATGTGTTATTTTATGAGACAAAGTTACAGACCTCACTTTAACCATGTTATTTATCAGACAAATGTTACAGACCTCAGCTTTTAAGCATGTTATTTTTGTAGACTAAAGTTACAGACCCCGAGCTTTAAACATCGTTAACAACCCTTTAAACCTTGTTAACAAGTAAAATGGATTAGTCCAACCAATGGCATTGGTCCGTTTGGGCCACGTGACTCGCGTTTCTACCCCCCGGGGGAAAAGTGGACTCGCGCCGGACCTTCCTGCCCGCTTCGGCAGCAGAGCAGAGTGTGTGATGAGCGCGGCGGTTTTCAACTTTTATTCACTGATCCGACGGGTCAAAACAACCGTGACAGAAATCAAATATACCACCATTCGCTAAGCTTAGAGAGCCTTAGATGTATGTGTGTGTTGTTGGTTTTTCCAAAACCCAGGTTACTTACCGTGTATTTTGCTATTAAGTTCGTGGGGCGATGATATCTCCGAACCGCAACAGCGGAGAGATGCCGCTTCACCGTAATGCGCAGTAAATAAGTGATCTGTTTACCCGGTAAAATATCACCTCGCGCGACGTCATTAACCCCGCGGAATGCCAGGATACCGACTCATTTTTTTTCAGAGTCCAGACTAGCTGTGGGCCCACTCTGCCTCATATTCGTCACTTTATTAATTCATATCTCAGGAAATAAACGAAATATCAAACAATCCACCACATTTATGATTCTATGAATAAAAATAAGTTTATTTGATAGTGTGGTAGCTATAAATTCTCGATTATTTATTATTAGCTGCTCAGAATCAAATGAACTAAAGTGGAGTAAGACACGACCTCTTTCACCACAGCGTTTCCACGAGTCTTGCATTGCTAATTAAAGTAAAGAGGCCCTGCTTTAGCCTCTGCGGTGAGCCCAACACCGTCATCAGTCTCGGTGCCTCTGTGTAATCACACGTCTGTCCTCCGGACAGGAGTGTTCTGAGGCTTTGAAGCGGGGAGTCAGAAGGAGCGATCCTGTTGGTCAGCATATTTTTTTGTTTAACAGCCTCGCCTGCGCGATTGCAAATGTACTCCAAGGACTCCCATTCCGTGGCTCGACATATATAATATTATATAGGGATCAGGAGCTTTCTGACCCACCCACCCGCACCCCGGGGACATGACTCATATTTTTTGAGGCATCCTACCCGCCCGTACCGCGGACCCGCGTTTGACTGCGGTTTCGGCCCGACCCGCGCACCTCGCATGTCCTGTTCAGGGCTGCAGGAGCAATGTCCAACTTTTTAATTGACTTCTGGTTCCCATGCACACTGGAAAAAAAAGATAAAGTTTAGTTCAACTCAAATTTCAAAGCAACCAGCTGCTAAGGATTTTTGAGTTGAAGGCATTAACTGAATCTTCAAGTTTTGAAGAACGTACACTTATTCAGTTGGTCAGTTTAAGTTTTCCAAGGTCTGCCAACAAAGTGTTTAAATCACAGTTACTGGGAAAATTTCAAGTCTGTAAAAACTTACTTTTTTAAGTTTCAGATTACGGGCCCCTACAATAACTACTATTTTGAGTTTTAAATTAGCCCCCACATTAAAAGATCATGATGTATTTATATAGCGCATTTCATGGACCCACTAGGTCACTTGGGTAGGGGAAACCGGAAGTCGACCGCGAGGAAACCTATGCAGACAAGAGAACATGCCAATTCACACATAAAGGCCCTGTTCCGACCGGGATTCAGAACCCAGGGCCTTCGTGTCAGAAGCGAGAGTGCTAGCCACTCAGCCACCGTGCCGCACCACTGTGAACCAGAGGGGAAACTTAATGTTTCCTAGGGGGAGCTGAGCCAGAGAAATTATACAAGGGCTACTTTGGCTGGCCTGTCGATTACGGTTGGGTAAAAAATAAATACAGTGATTTTTTTGTCAAATTAGTTTGTTCCAAATGTTGAATGCACGGGTTGCCCATATCACCATATTTAAATGGCAAAACGCAGATAAGTTGACCTCACTATAGCTCGGTGTACTGTAAAAACCAACTCAAAATTGTTCACCTTACTCAGATTTTGCATTCACTGACAATAAAATTTCCAGTTGGAAGCTGGAACTATCTTGTGACCACTTGAACTTTCAGAAGTTCACTACAACTTCCAAGTCAAATCAACTTAATCTAGCAAATAAGCTGAACTTTTCATCAAAACTTCAGAAAGTGAGTGTCGAAAATCCAGACGCACTAGGCAGGGATCGTTGGCACACCAGAGCAACTTGGAAGTTTATTCACAACAGGTGGGTAGATTCAGGCAGAACAAAAGCAGGGAAAACATATATATTGGGGAATATATTGCGCTCAAAAAAAGTCAGCTAAAACAACGGATACACAATCGTAGCAGAGAGACCTATCCAAAGAACATTGTGTGTCTGTACTTCTAGTTTATCTTGTTTTTGACTACGATAACAGGCCATGGCCTTCTATGTTCATAAGTTCCATCTGCAATTTTATGTCAGTGAATGCAAAAATCTTAGTAAGGTGAACAAGTTTGAGTTGTATTTTTTTACAGGCCGCACCAAAGTCGCATTAATGGTGAGTGTTTTTAACAACATTATTTTAAAAGACATAAATTCAGAGGCTGATTTATAATATTCGAAAGGTATGCGTGTTTCCGTTAGACATTTCTGATGGCCAAATTCATTTTTAAAACGTGATGCCCAGAGTGGGTGAACATGTTTTTATTATTGTCGCAATCTTGAATTTCATGCGTGGTTGTGCGTGTTGTGGCCGAAGGTTGAAATGAAGATTGCTAGACTGTAGTAAACTTGTAAAACGAATATTTGCCTAATACAAATGTATGAGGGGTGGGAAACCTTCTATTACTTCCGTGTTTTACAAATATAATTGAGTTGGCTGATGAAATGTCCCTGCTTAGTTTTAACACTACAAACCCAAAAGCGAAATTGGCCCTGTTTCTGAAAAGAAGGAAAGTGGCTGCTAACATTTGCATGGTAATGATTTGCAAATTTAGGTACTACTGAATAACAGCAGGGGCGGGGTGGGCTTGTTTTTTTTGTGTTATTCGTGTGGGGGGAGGGGAGATCTGGCTTCCTGTCCCGTGATTTTAGCAGTGGAAAACCCTGAAGGAGCCTAGCATGTTTTCCCATATCTGACACAGCACATATTAATTGACTCAACTTTTTCGGATGGTTGGGGTCCTTTTGAAGGTCCTTCCTCGTGCTTCGTCTCAAATGACGCTTAACACTTAAGTTCTCACACAACAATTTCACAGCATAAAGTGCACACAGCCCGGTCCCCCCTTCACAAACACAAAACCGAAACTCATGTGTCCAGCAGGACTGGAATGGCCTAGGTTTTGCCTTTTCAGCAGCCGGCGTTGCCATGGTTTACATATCCGTACACTAGCATGCATCTGTCATTCATTCGCGTCGAAGACAGCTGAGAGGGTGCTAATCCACGTAAGTGGACCTTAGTGCCGGAAGTTTAAAGCGCACAGACAGAGGCAATGCTTTTAATAATCCAAAAAATGCCACATCAACATTTCAAAGACTGAAAAACAGCTAGCCTACACATTTATAAACTGAAATAAGTGTAGGGTTGAGGAACATCAAATGATCGATGCAAATAGCAGACAGACTGTGACGTGCGGTGAGGATTGTGATGTTTTTGGGGAGGCACGCGAACTTTAAATGTCAGGATTTACTAGCATTATTAATAATAAAAGAGCAATTTAATCACCCGGATGCAATAACATTCACAAACGTCCATGCTGTAAAGATGAGAGGAACTAGCTTCTTTTAATAATCTCACAACCAATCTAGTTTGCTGACTCCTGCTCCGCATCAAACAACATCTTTAAGAAGAACAAGTGGGGTGCGAGAGCGTGATCATGAGAGAGAGAGACGTGAGCAAGAGAGAGGACGGAGCAGAGCGAGAGAACGTGAGCAGAGAGAGAGAGCAGAAGAGACGTGAGCAGAGAGAGAAGAGACCGTGAGCAGAGAGAGAGAGACGTGAGCAGAAGAGAGAGAGACGTGAGCAGAGAGAGAGAGCAGAGAGAGACGTGAAGCAGAGAGAGAGAGACGTGAAGCAGAGAGAGAAGACGCGAGCAGAGAGAGAAGAAGAGAGGTGGAGCAGAGAGAGAGACGTGAGCAGAGAGAGAGAGCCGTGAGCCGAGAGAGAGAGCAGAAGAGAGCCGTGAGCAGAAGAGAGAGAGACGCGAGACAGAGAGAGACGTGAGCAAGAGTAGAGAGACGTGAGCAGAGAGAACGTGAGCAAGAGAGAGAGAGACGCGAGCAGAGAGAGACTTGAGCAGAGAGAGAGAGACGCGAGCAGAGAAAGAGAGCAGAGAGAGACGGAGCAGAGAGATTGAGACGCGAGCAAGAGAGACGTGAGCAGAGAGAGAGAGACGTGAGCAGAGAGCGACGAGAGCAGAGAGGAACGTGAGCAGAGAAAGAGAGGCTGAGCAGAGAGAGACGTGAGCAGAGAGAGACGGAGCAGAGAGATGAGGCTTGAGACAGAGAGAGAGAGAGAGAGGTGAAGAAAGAGGACGTGAGGTCAGAGAGAGAGGAGACGCGAGTGGAGAGAGAGAGCAGAGAGAGACGTGGCAGAGAGAGCGAGACGCGAACAGAGAGAGCGAGCAGAGAGAGACGTGACAGAGAGGAGAGAGACGCGAGCAGAGAGACTGAGCAGAGAAGAGAGACGTGAGCAGAGGAGAGAAGAGACGTGGGGGGGGGAGCAGAGAGAGACGTGAGCATAGAGATGACAGAGCATAGAGAGAGAGACGAAGCAGAGAGAGACGTGAGTCAGAGAGAGACGTTAGCAGAGAGAGAGAGCAGAGAGAGACGTGAGCAGAAGAGGAGACGCGAGCAAGAGAGACCTGAGCAGAGAGAGAGAGACGTGAGCAGAGAGAGAGAGACGTGAGGCAGAGAGAGAGAGGAGACGTGTCAGAGAGAGAGAGACCGTGAGCAGAGAGGAGATAGACGGTGAGCAGAGAGAGAGAGACGTAGGGCAGAGAGAAGAGGTGAGCAGAGAGAGAGGTGAGCAGAGAGAGAGAACGCGAGCAAGAGAGAGATGCGAGCAGAGAAGAGAGACGCGAGCAGAAGAGACGTGAGCAGAGAGAGAGAGAGAGACGTGAGCAGAGAGGACGTGGAGCAGAGAGAGAGAGACGTGAGCGAAAGAGAGAGACGCGAGCAGAGAGAGGAGAGCTGAGCCAGAGAGAGAGAGAGAGGTGAGCAGAGAGAGACTGAGCAAGAGAGAGAGACTGATCAGAGGAGAGAGAGAGGTGAGCAGAGAGAGAGAGAGAGAAGAGGTGAGCAGAGAGAGAGAGACGCGAGGCAGAGAGAGAGAGAGGGAGCAGAGAGAGGAGACGCGAGCAGTGTAGAGTGACGCCAGCAAGAGAGAGACGCCCGAGCAGAGAGAGAGAGATGCGAGCAAGAGAGAGAAAATGCGAGCAGAGAGAGAGAGATGTCGAGCAAGAGAAGAGTGAATGCGAAGCAGAGAGAGAGATGCGGAGCAGAGAGAGAGAGGCGTGTAGCAGAGAGAGAGAGAGAGAGACGTGAGCAAGAGAGAGGTGAGGCAGAGAGGAGAGAGATGCGAGCAGAGAGAGAGAGATTCGAGCAGATAGAGAGAGACGTGAGCAGAGAGAGAGAGACACGCGCAGAGAAAGAGACGTGAGCAGAGAAGAGAGGGCGCGAGCAGAGAGAGAGGACGCAGCAGAGAGAGAGACGCGGGCAGAGAGAGAGAGACGCGAGCTAGCAGAAGGAGACGCGAGCAGAGAGAGAGAGACCGAGCAGAGGAGAGAGAGCGAGCAGAGTAGATAGAGACTGTGAGATCCGCTGTCTATGGTCCGCGCTCGGAGCCCAGACGGCAGTGGCGTTCACATGTGGCTGTCAGAGCGGGGGCACAGCAGCTGCTTCCCCCCCCCGGGGCCAGAGCGGAGGTATTTGTAAGTAACGTTCGGATTTATCAAAACATAACACAATAATTTAACCGTATAACACTAGTGAATTCACCTAGAGTTTTTTCAGACATTCAAGACAAGAGTGATCTATAATAATTGTTTTAAGGAAAAAACAATTTTGCCACAATCAACCAAAAGATGTGCCTCAGACAAGAATCGAACCTGGGTTGCTCCAGGTCCCTGTAGTTTACGCTACCATTACGCCAACATTGCACCTCTGGGCTAGACAGGTTTTGCACGCAGTCATATACCTGAGCGTCTAAGTCGCTGGGCAAAGCTTAAAGCGGACTTAGCCTGCCACCTGTGGCGATAAGATGTACTAATTTTCACGCAGGCTGCGTGATTCCCGAGAAGCGTGAATGAAGTCGACAAAACGGAATGTGGGACCTACTGTAGATGTTAAATGCTGTCTTCTGCGATATATAGATGTTGATATGACTTGTGGAAGATCGTTGATGCTTATTGAGAATAGAAGGGGACCTAAAGTGGGAGCCCTTTTCATTATGCAATTTGTTGGCCTAGGAACAAGTGGACACAACATAGTGAAAATGGGCGGTGGTATCAAGACCTATTGGGGGGGTGGGGGGGCGTTAACTTGTCAAGTTAGAAGGGAGTGATCTACGAGACGCAAAGGCGTTGGATAGATAATGGAATATGGAGGCCCAGAGACATATTTTGGTCAAATCAAGAAAATACATCATGATACATTTTAACAGAGCAGTGGTGGTTGAGTACCTTGATCGAAACCCAGATGGATAGGGAACAAAATATGAAATGCATTAGTGTATTGATATAACTGTTGAAATCAAATTTTCGAAATACTTAGCAAACTGCACAAATGAATAGAAATTGGCCGAAATTGTTTTTAAGTCAGTGGAAGTGCATTTCAAGACACTTACCAATTTCATGGGTGGACTTTCAGTTATGTATCTGGTATTAAATTTTTTTGATATTTTTTTTGTTGTCCCGTTGATTGAGTTTTTGCTTCATGTCTGTCTTGTTGATGTTTTGCCCCTCCCTGATGTCTACACCTTGTCCACTGTGTTATTTTAACCCTGTGCTCATGTCCTCTTGTTGTCGGCCCATTGTTGTTTTCCCCCCTTCTCTTGTTCCCGGTTTCCAGTTTTTACTTTTTTTGGCATTTATTAAATTATATTACTTTTGCAGTTCTCTTTTGCGTTCATCTCTGACAACCAAGGATTAATCCAGACCACTGAGGCTCAACAACTGGGCAATGAAATTTTGGCGAATAACATGTGTTTTCCACCTCCACCAACTACATCAAGTGGTGCTCCTTCATCACTATCATTGAAATTTGCACCAATGTGTGTCCACTCAGTCATTCTAAAAAATAAATAACACGCAAACAGTAATTTAAAGAAATGTATAATTCAACCCAACTGTAGTTTCAGACAAATTGCCTGTACAAGTTGGGGTTAGCCAGTGGTCTATGTTTCTGTCTTACTGATTGTAACCTCGCCGGGATTTCCAATGCCTGGGTCGCGCTCTAATCTTTACATAACTACCCCAGAGAGTCGTAAATTAAGGACCAAATTTCGCATGAAATTTGGACTATCACAATTGGATTGGCTATGGGCGTCATAGTATATTCAAGATAAATGCTCTGGGCTGTTGTGCAGATGAATCGTACGGGAGGATCTTGGGAGTGACGTCGTTTGTTCATAGTTTATCCGCCGGATAGTCCTTCTATAAAACCAAGACATCAGCCACAGCGGCAGACATCCTCATCAGTTCCTGAAGGTTCGCAAGGTGTTTTAAAACTAGCTATCCATGAGGAAGGAAGGACGGAACACAACTGTGGCACTTGTGGGATCTCATCCAATTCTTGCAGGTAATTTGGTTCTGCTAGCTGGACTTGTGGTTCTGGGCAATGGCTCCCCCAGAGTCGATTGGCTGAACACAACGTCTGGGAGCGAGGCAAAGCTAACTCCTTCAGGAGATAACAAAAAGAAAATTCATCGAGCTATTACTTAAAGATCTCTCATTAAAACTGCAATCATAAGTACACAGACTAATAACCCCCCCTTCGCCCCAAAACAATATTGAATACTTTTAAAAGCTGAAATGTTATGTAAGTAAATGTACACAAAAATTCCTTATAAATATCCATCCCTTTTCTTCCCCCTTAATACATTTCCTGGATGGGGGGGTGGCAGTTCAGAGCTGCACCCGTTCACAAGCACCTCATTAGTAGTGTATATAAATAATTAAATCTACCTTATAACATGCATAGCCACTTAAAAGTATTAAATCTTTGTTAAAACTAAACTAACTAAAATCTTTAATAAAAAGACGGGGTAAATACTTTTTATATAATGAAGCTTGCAGTGTATCAGGAGTTAGATGAGTGAGGACACAACGCTGAATGCCATAATTAAGATTTATAAAATTAAGTCCAAAGGCAAAAAACACAAACTCCAAAATCCAAATTAACCAGGAACAGGACTGAACTTGACAAGACACTTAACCAGCAACAAAGGGAGAGTAAGCACAGGTACATATAGAACACAGACAGAACACAGAAGAAACACATCAGGGCGGGCAACAATCAACAGGGGAAACAGGACATGAAGTAAAACTGAAAAGAAACCGAGAAACTAATGTCAAAATGAAACCAAATACAGAAATAAAAACCACACCATGACATCAGTGGACCTCAGATCATCAGATAAACTTAACAGGCCTCACCAGAGGTAGTTGGGACGTCCTAGGAGCAGGTTAAAGATTATGGAGGACCTAAGTGTCCCAGAGGGTTCATAAAATAAAATAAAAGCGAATAAGCTAAATAAACAGGAACTGAGATTATTAAACATTCATAAAGCAGTATAAATAAAAGCAAAAGTATCTTACAAAATTAATGCGCCCAAACACTAATACTTTTTTTGCAAGAGGTCTTGGACGTTTTTCATGACATGGCTCAAACATGGATGGATTAAAGTGGATGTCAAAGCCTCTCCAAATATTGCCATAATTTAACATCCTATTTATAGGAGGTTTTCCAATGAGAGCCGACAAAACGTCGTGGGTCAGGGAATGCAGCAGAACCAAAGATCCATCGCACCACAAACATTTCAGGCCGTTACAAAGACATTTGTTACAAACTTTCTCATTGCATCTGACATAAATGCCTGTAAAAAGTAAATATAATGGATGGTGGGGTGTATCACAAGTGCAGACGTAGGCTATTGGCCAGTGGGGAGCAGCTTTTTGAGGGTTCTTACCACGGTCTCATTCCATAAAATGGCTTGTGTGTCTTCTCTGCACTATGCACCCTGTAGCATCCAGGTAAAACATTGTCCTCTTTGCATCTTGAATGGAAAATATATAGGCTTTTGGGACTACAGCATGATGGCCTATTAGGGTGTTGCCATGAATCTTCTGATTACATCTCCATCACACCTTTGGCTGTTCTGAAAGACATCAATTGTTTCATTGTGATAAGGTAAGATGTTTTTTTCCCCGCTGTACGAGGGCGTTGTCCACTTGCACCAACCTCAAATACAACTTCCAAAAGGTTCCTATTTCTCCAGGTACAAATTTACCTACAATTTTCTTGCCCTTGATCTCACTGGTCTGCATATTAACTATTCTGTGCGTGAGCCCCGTGACCAGGTAAGAGTCACACCGCCTTCAAACTGATGTCAGTAGCACTGGACTGAAGCTGTTACCGTACATCTTTAAATGTACAAAAAAAGCTGTACATGAAAAGTGCTTCTCTAGTTTTTGATGTTTTCAATAAATGCCTCTTGAATCCAAAACTGCAAAATGATGAACTGTCTTTAGTCCTCCGCATTAAATTTGTCCAATTGAAATCAGGAAAAAAATGATCTTTGCAATGATTTTCCAATTTTTGCCATCATTTTATTCCAAATATAAAAAAGGGGTGGGTTTGGTAAGTGGCAATGAAAGAATTTGTCTTTCTTCAGGCTTGAGACAGAGCCCAGAAATAGAAAAGGCCAATAAAAAAAAAAAAAACAAAGAAATAAAAAAAAAGCAATGGTGTGATAATTCAATTACTGTAATCAATCCAAGGCAAAACTCAACAGGTTTTATGAAAGAAGGCATATTTTTAAATAATTTACGTAACCTGGAGGTTTTTTTTCCCACAGGCAGACTAAAGTCGAAAAATTTAAATGAATAATATACCTGAGACTGAAAAATTCCATTTCCCATTTTGTACCGCAGTGCTTCGCTTTCCCCTGATATTGGGAGAATGGGGGGGAAGTTTTTTTCCACGCAGTCTAAAATAATATGATCATAACATTTTACAAATGTTACTCTATTTTCCATTGTCTAACGTTGGCACCTCTATGTCTCATCAGAAGAATCAGGGGAGTGGTTCCCAACAGCAGACCTAAAAATGAGAGAACCTTGCCATTCGATTACTCAAACTGTGGAAATAAATATCGTCCGAGTTTTACGATTTTAGCTGCATGTGTTTTGCATTATCCCTTTGAGGTCACTGAATGGGAGTGGGTCTTTGTCAAGTCTTAACAAATAGTATAATCTTTACACAAAATAGAGAAGCATCAATAACATATACGGGGGTGGAGGTCCCAGTAATAATAAAAGGTTAATATTACAGTGGTGGCGAACCTGTTGCCAAAAACTAAGACTGTAAATCGGTTTCTGCTCACAATTATGGTTAGCTTCCCCAGGGTACCCCGAAGCAGTATGCCTGCGGAAATTCCATGTATCCGGTCATCGTCAGGGCTCTGGTAAAGTTTTCTCATTGTTTGGTCTGCCAAGGGTCCATCAAAGTGATCAATACCAACTTCAAGTCGAAAGCCTTTGCACCCTCTCTTCCCACATTGGAGATAAAACATTCACTCTAGTCTATCAACCCGAGATTCAAGGTGCACACGAAAAACTCCATTGAACCATGAACCCACTAAACATCCGACTCCCACTCACCTCCAGATCACGTCCAATGCATCGCGTCAGGTCGGTCGTGACCTTTTATTTACGTCCGAAGACGACGTCTGTGCAAGGTGCGCATCTGACGTAATAACAATGACCTCCCATATACGTGGATATGACGTCCAATCCGACCTCCTCTAGGACGTGAAAACAGTCATCGGCCGTCCGACGCAGTACGTCTTGATCTAGCAATACCATATATAGGCTGTGATGCAATCTAGGTGTACCTGACGGTAGCGGTAGTGATTAAGCAAATGTGTGCAGCCTTGGGATACGTGTGTTCAAGTCCACGGGGAGGTGTATCAGTTATCTTTACTATGTGGTTTCGTTTTTAGCGACAATTTTTTCTGTTTGGTTAAAGACACATAAACACGCTCAACATAGGAATTACGTAGTGGAGCTAATCATAAAACTTGTGAATGTTTCATTTGTGTGTGGCTAACAATCTCCAAGTTTGTAAATATGGGTGAGCACTTGAGATTTATGCAAATGCATGGTTCACAAGTTTTATTATTAGCCACTACATATTCTTAGTTGAGTGTTATATTCGTTTTGAACCGAAAACAGAAAAATTGTTCGCTAAAAGTGAAAAGTCACAACATTTGTCCGACGGGATTGACCCTGCGTCGTTTGGCACTGAAGACTCATTACGGCACCGCTACACCAATGCCGAGGCATTTTTTCTGACGACTAGAAAAAATGAATAATAACCGCCTAAACAACCGACGCACGACTTATACGAGGTTACAGCCTGACAAATGAGTCGGTCGAGGACCCCTGTTTTCCCACGTCGAATCGACGTTAGGGTGGTGCATCTGACTTAAAGCAATGCCTTCACCCAGACGTAGAATTTTTTTTTTCTGTACCGCTGTCGCTGCCACTGCTTTATTTACTTGGAATCACCCTCGCTAAAGTAACACAGTCTGCAAAGTTTTTAGATATAGATTATCATTTCCACATTGAAAAGAGTGAGACAGAAAGTAAGTGTTTGTCTCACGTATACGTGAATTTGTTAAGTTTGATTTGTATATTAGCTGTATTTTGAATTGCCAGAGCATGAATCTATAATAATAACGGCTGGCACTGCACAGCTGAAAGGGAGTAGACACTTTTTTTAGTTTTTATGTTAAAGTTTAAAATATGATATGTTTTCATATTTCCAAACTATGTTTAGCACATTAGAATTTCTTAGGTTAGACTGTCCAACAAACACTGGAGTTAAAAAAGTTAAGAATTCTTGATTTTTAAATAATAATTCAATTATTAGCAAAGTGACTGTATAGTTCACAATGGTTTTAAAAACTGCAAAAAGATCAACAGTACTAGTAATCTAAGTTTAAAAACCAGGGAGAGCCGCTTTAATATTTGGGAACACTCCCATCATTTAACACCTGTGTATGTCATCAGTTTTGAGTTGAGTTCAAGGGTGGGACCATGTGGTACCATGTGGACCATAGGAGCACAAAGGAAGGATGTTACCTGCTGAGAAAGAGAGGTTTAATGTCTCATGTATTGCAAATGTTCATAAATGGATATAATTCTTCCACTGTCTTCAATGTCAGAGACTTTCACTTCTTCTCACTGTGGCTGTTTAAATGAGACCACTACAGTTTTATTTTTGTTATTGGTATTAGCTGCAAATATGAAATATCCATTCATCTGCTGTAGCAAGCAACTAGCGCTTGCAACTCTATTCAATTCATACCTTTTCTAGAAACTTTAAACAGCCATATTTAATTAACAATACATTACCCTTTGCAAGGCAGTCAATTATTGTGTAATCCATAGAGTATAATTTCATGAATTGTTGCAATAACAAAGGTTCTTGTGTATTCCAATGTGTCATGCGTGTGTTTGAGTCTTACAGGGTCAGACTGGTGTTTTGAAGTGTTCAAAGGTAAGAATCAACACTCTCACACCAGGATTGGTTCTCTGTATAATTATGGGTATTTAGAAATAAACCTTTAATTTGGTGTATGTCTCTTTGAAAACACTTTTCTCAGATTGTTGCAGCAACTCACTCTAGATGAGGAAAAGGAGCAACAGGGGAAAATGCCCCCTCGGAAATGGCAACATGTGTAGATAATACAGGGTAAGTAGCTTTCAGGGCTCATTTGTGTCCATGGTGCAAAACAAATGCACTTTGCAATTGTTTTTATACATGGAATTACACCAATGACCAAACCTTATCCCAAGTTCTCAGACCAAGTGTCCTTCCAGTGTCTCAAGCGAGGGCAGTGGCAAGGTTTGTATCACATGGGGATGGATCGAGTGTTTGAGGCATTAATAGAAATTATGTGTTGTTATATCACTTTGCCACATTATGTTGAAACTAAAACAGGTTTCCACATTTTCAGGTGCTGTGCGGGACCTTGTGATGAGAGACTGAAGCCAAGAGAGGACACATGTTGGAACACCTCAACATTCAATAAAGGCATTCTTCATGCCTTTTCCAATTGTGTTTTTACATCTGGGAACCTAGAGTGTAGCGGTGCCTGTGTTTAATACTGATCCAAACAATAGGTGCTACTATCATGTATTTTTTACTTTGGCATGAACTGTTCAAGTACAGTAGTAGTTCATAACACTGTGCCCCTGTGTGCTTTTAACTTGTACGTTTGATGGAGAGAAACATATTTTTAATGCAGCTCCATTTGCAATAATGACTGATATCCTACGACTACAGTTGTTCTAAGGATTTTTGAATGCGGTGTTTACGGTTTATTGGCCCGAGGTCAGAACTAAACATGTTAAAGCTGCATTCAATTCACAAGGCAAAATCTGGAACGGTCTTCCTGGAAATGTGAGACAGGCTTTCTTCTTTGACAAGTTAAAAGCCAGGTTTAAAACAACTCTGTTTCTGCTTCAACTGAGAGATTTTATGAGAGATTGTATTTTTATCTTTTTAAATTTACTGTCAATATTTAAAATGTAATGCCATGTTTTTATTGGTTTCTATCTTTTGTTCAGTGCTTTGAGTTTCCTTTTTGTTTTGACTGTGCTACAATTAAACTTGCCTTGCCTAATTGCAAAAAGTTATGTCTCGACCAGTAAGTGATTCGGCAGAGGTTAAGTGAAGTCCAATAGAACTGTAAATTGGACGACATATAAACGCAATATTTTGGTCATATAAGACGTCGAGAGGGACGTCGGACCCGACCGGTTCGTACCACAGTTGCAACCTTGAAAGACGTTGCCGCACGTCATTTAACGTCCTGATAAAGTCCTGATGACGTTGGAAAATGACAGTGTTTTTACAATCTGCATGCTTAGTGGGAACACCGGAAAACAAAACGTCATATGAAGGCAATATTTTGGTCTTCTAGACGTTAATATGGACGTCGGACCCGACCCGGGTTCTGTACCAACGATTGCAACCTTGGAATGAATCGTCCAGATGACAGATGTAATTACGTTGTTTGGACATCGGCTTGCTTAGTGGAACGACTGACAACGAACGTCATAAACGTCAATATTTTGGGTCATATGAGCCGTTGAGAGGACGTCCAGACCCGACCGGTTTCCGAACCACATCAAACCTTGAATTGACGTGCCATCACGTAACATTTGGAGGTTGAGGTTGACGTCGGGAAACGACGTCGAGAAACGTCAATCATCAGCACCCCCAGTGACCTAATATTCGACGTTCAAATTACGTTGACTTCAACGTCGGCTTGCTGTAGTGGGCAGTCCATGTGTGAAGCACTGCTTTGAGTCACAAAAAATGAAAGGGGGCCCCTTGTGCTGTTGCTGCTGGAGGAAGCTGTGCAGGAGTGGTTGAGGTTCAGCCCACCCACTAGTCTTTGGGCCAGGAAGTCTGAGGTAAGTAAGTAATCGTTATTTATTGTACCAGTCTTTTCAACTGCAAATCAAGAGTCCTCAAAGGCGGTTTAACAATTGTTATTTGGGGCATTTGCTGCTCGCTCCACACAGAGATGGGGAGCGGGGTCCGCCAGTATAGAGGCGGCAGGTCCATACCTATTGGGTACATAATTTTAGTGGTATGGGAAAACCGGTGTACCTGAGGAAACCTAACGAGACATCACGGGGAGAACATGCAACTCCCATTCAGAAAGGCCCTGGTCCGACCGGATTTCGAACCCAGGACCTTCTTGCCTGAGAAGGCGAGATGGCTATCCACTCCAGCCCACCGTGCCGCCCCAGGACCTTTTGGACAAGTTTCTAAAAGAGCACCTCATTAAACTCAAAGACTGTCAAAACATCCCAGATATTCCACTACTACACTTTGGGATCGGTTTAAAACTAGCTTGCTACCCCACTTTGTCTTGGCGTCTCCTGACCGAAAGAAAGCTGCAATTTGACAAGAAGGCTTATTGTCAACATCGTCTAGCCTGGTGGACTACGGCGCTCGAACGGCGCTACTTCTCTTAACCAATACCAGCTCAGCATTTGTCCACTACATCTCTGTGCCTTATGTTGTATACCAGAAGCTGAGTGGACACCAACTACTCATCACGACACCGACCGTAGGCGGGCGCTCAAGGGGTCTGCTATGTGAATATTCTGAAGCTCTACAGCACACGGAGTGACCAGCAACACCGGCCAGTTCCCTGCGGTGATGAGAAGGCATCTCCTGTTGTTGGCTTACACCAAGGTGAGTTCTGACTGAACCTGAAGAGGCTGAAAAAGTGGGAGTCTCTATGAAATCTTTGTAAAACGAACCCATGATTGCACCCTCTCTAATACTCTAGAGCCACAAGAACAATGATTGTTTCAAATTATCCTGGACGAGCCCCCAAGTTTGTGTATCGACCAAGATAGATGAAACAATAATTGAACTGAGGAGGCAGCTACACAGAGACAATGTGGCAGTAAAAAACTATAGTTTGGATGTCTGTTGCTACTAACCGCTCATATGAAGAAGACTGTGTTCCAGGGAGTGGAAAAACCGTAAGAATTTCAGATCATGCTGCAGAGTGGACAACTCAAGATACGCTGCTCAGCGGGGTTCGTCTTTCACGACCCGCGTGAGGAAAAAGGTGGGAATTTCCTGCCGGAGCTGAACCCCCCACCTCCACCGCAGCTCCCCGCACGTACATTTTGGACATGCACAGTAGCGAAAACAAACAACAAAGGCGCGGGTTACACAAACTAGCTTGTGGGGGCTTTGCGAGCTCGGGAGAGAGTGGATAATTCTACTCCTTTCGTTCATCCAAACGAGACCTCAGCACAAAGTTGTCGCTTCAGTTTCCATTCTTCACAACTGCTTGTTAAAATTACAGAATGATGTTGGTGCGCTTCCGAGGGTCTGGCACAGGAAGTGGGTAATCAACTGCCAGAGGGGGGTTTCTTACCATCTACTGGCCGGGCCGCTAGAACTACATGTTTTTCAACCTTGTAAGAACCTGAGAAAATTTGCATTAGAGCCTGGTCGTTTCTGCTAATAGCCTGGAAATGTTTGCGCAGCGGCTCAGATAAATCTCAGCCGAGTCACTCAGTGGGTATGGCAATTTCCTTTTATAAAAGCTAAACAAAAAAGAATAACAGTGGTGGGAGTTGGCGTCGCCCAGTTGTGCCAAAATAACAAACTCAACAAAACAAGTCCAACAAAAGGAATGAATCAAAAAATGCCTAAGTCGTTTAGACCGTAAATAAGAGTCGGCGTGTAAAACAACAAGGATGGCAACAACTGGCTAACTAATGCATCAAACAAAAACAGCTGAGAGAGAGAGAGGGAGAGAAAATGAGGGCCAATACTATCAGATTCCCATTGGCAAGACCCTCCATCAAAACGTCTATACTGGAGGACCAAAAGTTTGCTCTTGGCCAAAGCTCCGTTTCCACATGTTGTGTCGAAATTCTGAGGGGGGTGAATTTTTTTTTGGTCCACTCTATTTTACTTTGCTGTGAATGTTGAAGCTCCGCGCTAAGGCATGTGTTTTTTTCCATAGACGTAATATATTAACGGTCAGAGTCACGACCCTATCCCGCCGTTCTAAACAAATGGCCATAAAAATGTGCTCTACTGTAACGATCCAAATTGGCCCGCTGAGAGGTCCCCCCACAAGAAAAATGTGGAAATACGCTTCGGGCATGCGCCAGCCGGTCGCAGCCCCATTCATTTGAACGAGAGACTTTCAAACATTCACCACTCAGCAGTAAACTAAGTGACAAAAAAAATTCCCCCCCCCCCTTTCATATGTTTAATATATGTTTACAATGTATTTGAAATATAGGTTAAATAATAGAAACAGTCATTATAAATATAATATTTAAATATATATATATATGCAAACATGTGTATGGCAATTTAACACAGACTAATGGGCATCTATCAAAAAAGCCAACTTTATTTCTTTAAATCAGATACAAAACAAATCCAGAGGAAGTTGAGGTAGAGGGTACATTTTAACATTGCAACATCTAGTGCAAACTTGAAACTCACTTCCTGCAAAAAAAAAAAGGTTGGCAAGTACAAAACTTAAATCAATTACAAACTTTGCGCTTCACCTGGGTCTTAGCTCGCAAATTCCACTATTTATGACTTTCTCACAGCAGCGTCTATGGCCGCAAGGGAAAACTGTTTTACATCAACAGCATCTGTGGAACTGAACACCGATTACCCACCTCAAAGCAGCCTGCTTAAATCATCCCGTCCCCACTTCTTCCTCCTGCCCCATAGCCAGCCCCCCCCGCTCAGCCTACCCTCCTGGGCATATGCCATCAAAACTGGAAAGACAGAACCTACTCTAAGCATAATTTTACCTTGGCAGAGCTTGAATTTTCCTGCGGGTCGGAGAGCCTGCCGATGACGCTCGGCATTAGGAATTCCTATTTTGCTGAACCCCCTCCATTCCAGGTTGGACTTGGAGGAGAACTTTCAACATCAAAGACCCCACAGTACACCCGAGCCATACATTGGCGGTGGTACAAGTTTTTGCCGTCTCCCCCAACAATGTGATGAGATAGTGACATCTTCGTTCCCGATTTTCACCTTTAAAGTATAGAAAATGACACATAAGCAGTGATGAAAAAAGGAAAGTCACTACAAGCATTAGAATGGATACACACACAAGCAATAAGAGGGCTAAAAAGGGCAGTATGTTTTTGTGTTAAAGGGTTTTTACAGGCGCGCGCATACGTCATAATTTCCCATACATTTCCATTTAATGCCAGTTTTGAATCTCTACTTTAATGCAAATGTAAATATTTTAAGGCCTTGATTTTGACAAATTTCACTAAAGAGCTACTAAACACCCCTTCCAGTATCGATACTCCACCCACTCCACTCCCAAAATTAAAAAAAACTCAGAGAAAGAGGCATGGCGAGAGGCTTGTGGGGAGACGCGGGGAGGGGGAGTGGGTGTGAAGCGGTCTCTGCTCGAGTTGCATTATTTAGAGACGGAGAGGTCGGGGATGTGAGGGCGGGGCTCACGCCAGCGGGTCCTGTAGATCAAATACCCCGTCTCGGTTCTTCCCTCCTCCTTCCTCGCCCTCTCCCTGGCCGCCTGTGACCGGACATGTTGTCGCGCGGACATTCACAAATCGGCTACTGAACTACTGATAAAGTAACTACACTGAAACGCTGGCGACTGAAAAATAAAAACTATCTAAAGCTATGCTAATAAATTGCTAACCGGAAAATTCGATGTAAAACGCTCGCCCGCTATTCCACCCTCTAACTCGCTAACGGGGGCGTGTGCGAGTCTTTGGCTGCTTTATACACCGAGCTGCAGGAGCGGCGGACGTTACACAGCTGGCAGAGCAATGGGGAGGACCGGCACGAATTCAAATGTAGTGTAAGCCAAAAATTTAGAGAGGGCCGCTACACAACGGTTTTAGGCTTAAAATGAATTTTATCTATTTTTGGCACTAAAATGTCCAAAAAAAATTACCAGGACTTGTAGAGAGCCTATAAGAAAAAGAAAAACATATTTAGCAGTGTAATAAGCTCAAAAAAGTTGATTTGGTGCTTAGTTGTCCTTTAATTGACCGAAAAGTTTTTAATGCCAACCCGCAGAAACCCTGTACACACAAAAATGACAATTAACTAAAACTTACGTGAGAAAGGTCCTGCAAGGTGTGAAAGTGACGTTTCACTGGCCCGTCACTACTCAGTAACGTGTGCATCAGCATGTTTGGGTGGGGTGGTTGTCAACTCGTTGGGTGACGGTGCTCATGGAGACAAGCTTTCTCACCTCCAACACCGCAAGCTGGAAATTTCTGAAAAAAAAAAAAAAAAACTACAAGATTTTACAGACAGCAACCATGAAGACCAATATGTCCAAGAAGCTACACATCAAATTGAATGTATAAAAAACATTTACAAGAGCAAGTTATAAAATGAACACTGACTTCATGGATACCACATGTGTCAAAGTCAAGGCCCGCTGGCCAACTCCCAATCCGGCCCGCATATAATTTTACAGGGCCCGTTGCCATTGCCAATTAGACGCACTTTACGTCAATGCGGTTCCGCTATTTTTCATAGTTCCCAGATGTCTATTATACTCACATATGTTTGGGGATTAAGCTTGAGCGCATATGAAATCGAGCCAGCAGTGCAGCAGCGCTCTCAGAATGTTTGAAACAGCTAGATGCACTTTTTTGTGCCTCTTTTTTTCTCAGCTTTTTGTGATTTCAGTAAAACTGTCCCTCACTCAACTGGGGATTACAAGCCTAGACAACAAATTCTGTTTGCTGTGGAAAGTAGACAGTATTCTTTCAGAATCTGGGTTTTCGGATTTCAGATAGTCATAGTAAGTACACAAAAATCTGTGGGTCCCTGAAATAATCTATAAAAATCATCAGAAACGCTGGCCAATATGGGAGTACCTGTTCTGAAATAGGACGGACTAGGCAATGATTAAACACATTGAACCAGTCCGGCCCTCTGCTCGCAGCAAATTTGTTTTTTTTGGCCCCTCTGATGTATTTGACTTTGACATGCCTGGATTGTAGACTATATCATGCTCATTTACCATGGCTCATTTCACAGTAAGCAATTTATATAATAAATACAGATTGTGGCTGATTGTTATAACTTGCACAATAGATAGACAAAATGCAACCGCATTTTCTGTTCTTGCTAAGTTGTGCCATGTGGTACAAAATTGATGGTATAATTCTCGATACTTGCCTTTAACTACCATGGACCGCAGGTTAGAGGTTTCCTTATGTAAGGCCGTGATCCTGGGCTCTGTCAACCTATAGTAAAGTCATCGCTTTCCCTGGCTTGATGACGTTGCTGGACCTGGGCTGAACCTCAACCCTCCTCACAGGCTTCTCTCACCGCAAAACAGCACAAGGGGCACACTTTCCAATTTCTTTTGTGACTCAAAGCAGTGCTGCTCCTCAACATGGTCTTCCCACTAAGCAAGCCGACGTTGAAATCAACGTATTTTGAACGTCGAATATAGGTCACTGGGGGGTGCTGATGAACTTATTCTCGACGTCGTGTTCCCGACGTCACCTCAACCTCCAAGTGTAACGTTGATGGCACTCCAATCAAGGTTTTGAATGGTGGTACGGAAACCCGGTTCGGGTCTTACGTCCATCAACGTCTTCATATGACCAAAATATGGGACGTTTATATGACGTTCGTTTTTCAGTCCGTTTCCCACCAAGCAAGCAGATGTCGAAAAACAACGTAATTCAACGTCATCTGGGACGTTCTTTCAAGGTTGCAATGTGGGACATGACCGGTCCGGGGTCCGACGTCCTATCAACGCTTATATGACCAAAATATTGCCGTTCAAAATGAGTCGTTTTCCGTTGTTCCCACTAAGCAAAGCATATGTCCAAAACACTGTCATTTTCAACGTCAATCTGGACTTATCTGGACGATTCCAAGATGACGCGCGGCCACGTTCATGCTCAAGGGTTGCAATGTGGTACCGAACCGGTCGGTCCGACGTCCCTCTCGACGTCTATATACCAAAATAATGACGTTTATATGACGTCCATTTACAGTTCTATTGGCCCTACTTAACCTCTCTGAATCACTTACTGGTCGAGACATACTTTTTGCAATAGGAAGGCCAGTTTATTTGTATAGCACAGTCAAAACAAAAGAAAACTCAAAGCACTGAACAAAAGATAGAAACAATCAACAAGGCATTACTATTATAAATATTGACAGTAAATTAAAAAGATAAAAATAAAATCTCTTCCTAAAATCTCTCAGTGAAGCAGAAACAGAAGTGTTTTAAACCTGGATTTTGAACATGGTCAAAGAAGAACCTGTCTCCATCTCACATTTCCAGGAAGACGTACCAGATTTTAGCCTGTGAATGCTGAAATGCAGCTTTAATCAAGTTTATTCTTGAACTCGGAGCAATAAACATAAACACAGCATTCAAAAAAACCTTAGAACACTGTAGTAGAAGGTTATCAGTCGTATTAGGCAAATGGGAGCCTCTGCATTAAAAATCATGTTTCTCCTCTACATCATAGTTACCAAGTTTAAAGCACACAGGAGCACAGTGTTATGAACACTACTGTACTGAACGTTCATGCCAAAGTATAAATAAACATGATTGTAGCACCGATGTTTGGATCAGTATTAAAACAGGCACACGCGTACACTCTAGGTTCCCCAGGATGTAAAACACACTCTGAAAGGCAGAAAGAATGCATTATTAAATGTTGAGGTGTTCCAACATGTGTCCCTCTCTTGGTCTTCGTCCTGCTCATCACAAGGTCCAAGCACAGCACCTGAAAATGTGGAACATGTTTAGTTTCAACATAATGTGGCTAAGTGATATAACAACACAAACTTTCTATTAATGCCCTCAACCACTCGATCCATCACCATGTATACCAAACCTGGCACTGCCACCGCTTTGAAGACACTGGAAGAATGACACTCTGTCTGATAAACTTGGATAATGCAGTGGTCATTGGAAGTAAATCCATGTAAATGAAACATTGCAAATGTGCATTGGTTTTGCACATGGACACAAATGAGCCCTGAAGCTATTCTTACCCGCTGTATTACTCGACACATGATTGCATTTCCGAGGGGTCATTTTTCCCTTGTTGCTCGTTTCCTCATCTTGAGTGAGTTCTGAACAATGCTGAGAAAAAAGATGTTTTCAAAGAGAATACACCACCATATAATGGTTTTTTCAAAAACAACATAAATAATACCGAGACAATCAATGTTGAGAGGTGTGATATCTTACCTTTGAACACCTTCAAACAGTCTGACACCTGTAAGACACAAACACACATGACACATTAGATACACAAGAACATTAGTAATTGCAACAATCATGAAAATTAACTCTCTATGGATTTCACAATAATTTGACTGCATAGCACAGGTAAATGTATTTTAATTAACATATGGCTGGTTTTTAAAGTTTTATAAGAAAAAGTACGAAATTGAATAGAGTTTGCAAGCGTAGTTAGCGTGCGACCAGCAGATGAAATGATATTTTATATTTGCAGCTAACCAAACAAAAATAACAACTGTAGTGGCTCATTTAAAACAGCCACATTGAGAAGAAGTGAAAGTCCTCTGACACTTGAAAGACCTGGGAAGACATTACATCCATTTATGAAACAAAGCAATACTGAACAGTAAACTCTCTTTCTGCGCAGGTAACATCTGTGTGTGCTCCAATGGTCCCACATGGCCCACATGGTCCCACACCTGAACTCAACTCCAACTGATGACATCACAGTGTCGAATGATGGAGTGTCCCCCATATATTAAAGCGGATCTCCCTGTTTTTAAACTTACGTTTAACTAAGTACTGGTTTGTCTTTTTGCAGTTTATAAACCATTGGAAATATACAGAACTTTGATAATAATTGAATTATTTTTAAAACGTCAAGAATCGTAAAAACCTTTTTAACACATAGTTGGTTTGGACAGTCTAAACTGAAGATTCTAATGTCGCAAAAATAGTTTGGAAATATGAAAACAATAACAGATTTTTAAAAACTTTAACTTAAAAACTAAAAAAGGGCGTCTCCCTTTCACTGAGGCAGTGCCACCGTTATTATCTAAGATTCATGCACTGGCAATTCAAAATGACAGATTAATTACAAAATATACTTAAACAAATGCCACGTATACTGAAAAACAACTTACTATTCTTCTCCAACTCTTTTCAATGTGGAAAAAATGATACAATCGAAACTAAAAACTGTGCAGAAGGTGTACTTACTAAGAGAGGGTGATTCCAAGTAAATAAAGCAGGGCAGCGACAGAGGTACAGATTCAAACGGCTTGGAAGGCATAGCTTTACGTCCAGATGCACACCCTACTCGATTAGACGTGGGAAAACAGAAGGTCCTGGGGTCCGACTCCATCGTCATGCTGTAACCTCGGATAAGTGTAGGCGTCGGTTTTAGGAATGTTTTATTCTAGGTATTTTCACATAGTCAGAAAAAATGCCTGGGCAGTGGTGTAGCGGTTGCGTATGAGACGTCAGTCGCGAACGACGCAGTTCAAATCCCGGTCGGAATATGTTTGACTTTTCACTTTTTAAGCGAACAATTTTTCCTGTTGGTTAAAAACGAATAAACACTCAACATAAAGATTATGTAGTGGCTAAATAATAAAACTTGTGAACCCATGCATTTTGCATAAAATCTCAAGTGCTCACCCCCTATTTACAAACTTGAGATTGTTAGCACAACAAATGCATACATTCACAGTTGTTTATTAGACCACTACGTAATCCTATGTTGGGTGTTTATATTAGTCTTTAACCAAACCGAAAAATTTGTTCGCTAAAAATCGAAACAAATAGGTAAAGATAATGTTACCACACACTTGGACTTGAAACACAACGAATCCCAGGCGCACACCTGTGCTTAATCACTACGCTACCGTCGGTCACCTAGATTGCTTCACAGCCTATATATTGTATTGGCCTAGATCAAGACTAGCACTGCGTCGGGAAGGCCGATGACCTGTTTTTCCACGTCCTTGTAGGAGGTCGGATTGAACGTCATATCACGTATATGGGAGGTCATTGTTTTACGTCCAGATGCGCACCTATGCACAGACGTCGTTTTGGACGTAATAAAAGGTCCACGACCGACCGACGCGATATTGAACGTGATCTGGAGGTTGAGTGGACGTCCGATGTTTAGTGGGTATCATGGTTCACTGGAGTTTTTTTTTTTCGAGGCAAACCTTGACTCTCGGGGTGAGAAGACTAGAGTGACATGTTTTTATCTCCAATGAGGGAAGTAGAGTGGTGCAAAGAACTTTCGACTTGGAAAGTTGGTACCTTGATCACTTTGGATGACCTGGCAGACCAAACAATGAGAAAACTTTACCAGAGCCCCTGACGATGACCGGATACATGAATTTTCCGCAGCGCAAACTGCTTCGGGGTACCTGGTGCTGCACATAATTGTGAGCAAAACCGTTTTACAGTCTTAAGTTTTTTTTGGCAACGTCCCACACAGTCAATAATTAACCTTTTATTATTACTGGGACCGTACTCCCCCCCGAATAAGTTATTTGATGCTTCTCTATTTTTGTGTATAGATTATACTATTTGTTAAAGACTTGACAAAGACACTCCCCATTCTGTGGACCTCAAAGGATAATGCAAACACATGCAGCTAAAATCGTAAAATCCGGAACGATATTATTTCAAAGTTTGGTATTAGAATGGCAAAGGATCCCCTATTTTAGTCTGAAGTTGGAACCACTCCTGATTCTTCCGATGAAACATAGAGGTGCAAAAGTTAGAAGACAATGAAATAGAGTAACATTTGTAAAATGTTCCCTGATCATATTATTTTAGACTGACGTGGAAAAAAACCTTCCCCCATTCTCCAATATCAGAGGGAAATCGCAGACACTGAGTAAAATGGGAAATGAATTATTCAGTCAACAGGTATAATCCATTTAAATTTCCGGACTTTAGTCTGATGTTGGGGAAAACCCGCCATGTTAATTAAATAATTTAAATATGCTTTCTTACCATAACAAGTTGGATTTGCTTGATTGAATTACAGTTTAATTTGAATTATCACAACCATTGCTTGTGTCTTTTATTTCTTGTTGGCCTTTTTCTATTTCTGGGGCTCTGTCTCAAGCCCCTGATAGAAAGACAATTTCTTCATTGCCACGTACCCCAACCACCCCTTTTTTATATTTGGAATAAAATATGATGGCAAAAATTGGAAAAATCATGCAAAGATAATTATTTTCCCTGATTTAATTGGACAAATTTTAATTTGCGGCAGGACGAAAGACAGTTCTTCCATTTTGCTGTTGGGAATCAAGAGGCATTTATTGAAGAACATCAAAAACTAGAGAAGCCGTCTTTTCATGGTAGCAGCTTTTGTACCTTTAAAGACTGTACGGTAACAGCTTCAGTCCCAGTGCATACTGACATCAGTTTTGGAAGGCCGGTGTGACTCTTACTGGTCACAGATGGCTCACCTACGCACAGAAAAGTTAATATGTCTGACCAGTGCAAATCAAGGGCAAGACAAATTGTAGGTAAATTTGTACCTGAAGAAAAATAGAACCCATTTGGAAGTTGTATTTGAGTCTGGTTGCAAGGACACAAGCCCCTCGTAGCAGAGACAAAAAATATACCTTAATCACAATGACACACATTGAATGTCTTTCAGAACAGCCCCAGACTGGTGCTGAGGAGAGTAATGCAGAAGAATAATGCACCCCCTAAAGGCATCATGCGGTAGTCCAAAAAATACTAAATATTTTCCATTCAAGATGCCAAGAGGGACATAGTGTTACCTGGATGCTACAGGTGCAAGTGCAGAGTAAACACACAAGCCAGTTTATGAATGAGACCGTGGTAAGAAAACCCTTCAAAAGGTGCCTCACCACTGCCAATAAGCTACTTCTGCTACTTGTGATCACAAACCACACCATCCATAAAAATACTTTTTACAGGCTCTTTATGACAGTATGCAATGAAGGAATGGGATTTGTAAAAAATGTCCTGTAAAGAGCCTGAATGTTTAGTGTGCGATGGGGATCTTTGGTTCTGCTTCATTCCATGACCACGACAGTTTTGTCCGGCTCTCATTGGAAGAACGCACCTCCATAATATGATGTGTAATTTGGGCAATATTTTGGAGAGGCTTTTGACTTCCACATCATCCATCCATGGTTTTGAGCCATGTAATGAAAAACGCCAAAGACCTCTGCAAAAAAAGTATGTGTTTGGCGCATAGTAAATATTTTTTTTTTGTAAGATAACCTTTTGATTGTTAAATATACTGCCCTTTTAAATGAATGTTTTAATAATTCCAGTCCGGTTTAGTTCATCTTTTCGCTTTTTATTTTTTATGTTTATGAACCCTCTGGACACATATCATATAGGTCCTCAATAATCTCTTACTGTCCTAGGAGTCCAAACTACTCATGGGGAGCCATGTAAGTTTATCTGATGATGCTGAGGTCCACTGTGTCCATGGTGTGGATTTTTTATTTCTGTATTGGTTTTCATTTTGACATTAGTTCTCTGTTTCATTTCAGCTTTTACTTCATGTCCTGTTCCCCTGTTGATTGTCTGCCCCGCCCTGATGTGTTCTTACTGGGTCGTCTGTGTCTATATGTACCTGTGCTTCTCCATCCGCCTTTGTTGCGTGGTTCAATGTCTGTCAATTCCGTCCTGTTCCTGGTTACTTATGGATTTTGGAGTTTGTGTTTTTTGCCTAGACTTAATTTTATTAAATCTTTATTATAGGCATTCCTCGCGTTGAGTCCGCACTCATCTCACCTCAATGATACACTGCAAGCGTCAATTATATAAAAGTATTTACACCAGTCTTTTTATTAAAGATTTTAGGTTAGTTTAGTTTTTTTATATCAAATATTTAATAATTTTACATGCTATGCATGTTATTAATGTTAGATTTTTAATTATATATATACACTACTAATTAGAGGTGCTTTGTGAACTGGTGCACGTCTGAAAAACCCCGCTGGGGGCCCACCTCCCCCATCCATAAATTTATTAAGGGAAGAAAAGGGATTGATATTTATAAGGCAATTTTTGTGTACATTTACTTACATACATTTCCAGCTTTTTAAACTTATTCAATATTTTTTGGGGCAAGGGGGGGGTTATTAGTCTTGTATTTTGATTGCTATATTAATTGAGGATCTTTAAGTAATACGTCGAAGAAATTATCTTTTTTTTTAGCTCCTGAAGGAGGTAGCTTTGCCTCGATCCCACCGTTGTGATTCTGGCCAAGCGACTTGGTGAGCATAGGCAGAACCACACGTCCAAAACATACCCTGCAAGAATTGATGAGATCCCTCACAAGTGCCTCATTGTGTCCTCCCTCTCCATCTCAAGGGTAGCTAGTTTTTAAAACACATTTGGCGAAACCTTCCAGGTACGGATAGGATGTCTGCCGCTGTGGATGATCGTCTGGTTTTCTTATAGAAGACTAGCCGGACGGATAAACATGAACCAACGACGCACTCCAAGATCCTCCTGTATACGATTCCATCGGCACACAGCCCAGAGCCAATTATCTTGAATACTACTATGAGTCCATACCAGATCCAATTTGTGATTAGATTTCCAAATTCATGCGAACATTTGGGCCTTAATTTACAGACTACTGCTGGTATTTATGTAAAGATTAGAGCGGCGACCACATTGGTAATAGCCCCGGCGAGGTTACAATCAGTAATACAGAATCATAGACCATGTCTAACGCAAAACTTTGTACAGCAATTGTATGAAACCGCAGTGGGTTAAATATACATATATAAAATTACTTACGTTTGCGGTTTATTATCTTTTTCAGAAATGACCTGTGTGACACACCATTGTGCAACATTCATGAAGGATTGAACGGAGCACCACTTGATGTAGTTGGTGGAGGTGGAAACATGTTCTATTCGCCAAATTCATGCCCAGCTTGTTGAGCCCTCGTGGTCTGGAGTAATCCTTGGTTGTCAGAGATGAAAACCGCAAAAGCAGAACTGCAAAAGTAATATAATTTAATAATTGCCAAAAAAGAAATACTGAAACCGGGAACAAGAGAAGGGGGGAAAACAATCAATGGGCCGACAAACAAGAGACATGAGCACAGGTCGAAATACACACAGGTGGACACAGTGTAGCACAACAGGGAGGGGCAACAATCAACAAGACAGACAGGAAGCAAAAACTCAACATCAAGGGAACAACAAAAACTATCAAATTAAACCAGATTCAATCACCAGAAAGTCCACACCATGAAATGGGTACAGTGTATTGAAAACACTGTCCACGGACTTAAAAAGAGGCAATTTTCGGCCAATTTCTTTCTATTATTGTGTGCAGTTGCAAAGTTATTTGAAAATTTAATTTTCCAACATTTATATCCCTACACAATGCATTGCATATTTTGTTCCAATCCATCTGGGGTTTTCGATCAAACGGTACTCAACCACCCACTGCTCTGTTAAAATGTATCAATGATGTATTTTTCTGATTTGACCAAAATATGTCCTCTGGGCTCCATATTCCATGATCTTTCCCAAAAGCCTTTTGATCTAGTAGAAACACACTCCTTCTACTGACAACTTAACGCAATAGGTCTTGATACAACGCCATTTTCCAATATGTTGTGTCACATTGTTCCCTATCCAACAAATGCTTAAATGATAAAGGGCTCCACTTTAGTGTCCCCCTTACTATGCTCAAATATCATCAACGATCCTTCCACAAGTCATATCAAAATAAGATAAGATACGCAGACGACAGTCTTTACACATCTACAGTAGGTCCCCATTCCGTTTTGTCGTCCTTCATTCACGATTCTCGGGAAACACGCAGCCTGCGTGAAAAATAGTACATCTTATCGCCACAAGGGTGGCCAGGCTAAGTCCCTTTAGCTCTGACCAGCACTTAGACGCTCCAGGTATAAGACTGCGTGCAAACCTGTCAACCCAGAGGTGCTATGGTTGGCGAATGGTTAGGCATTAAATACAGGGACCCGTGGAGAACCCAGTTTCGATGCTTGTCTGAGGCACATCTTTTGGTTCTTGTGGCAAAACTGTTTTTTTCATTAAACAATTATTATATAGCAACTTGTCTTTAATGTCTGAAAAAAACGAGGTGAAATTCATCTAGTGTTATACGTTAAATATTGTGAAATGTTTTGATAAACCGAACGTTTTCGTTTCATCCTCCGCTCTGGCCCCGGGAGCACGCTGCTTGACCCCCAAGCTCTGACAGCTCATGAAACGCCTGCCGTCCTGGGCTCCGAGCGCGGACCATAGACACGCGACATCACGTCTCTCTCCTCTCTGCTCTTCGCAGGCTCACTCTCTATCTGCTACGCGCGTCTCCATCGGCTTGCTCGCGTCTCTCTCTCTCTGCTCGCGTCTCATACTCTCTCTCTGCTCGAGTCTCCTCTCTCTGCTCGCGGCCCTCCGCTTCTCTGCTCGCGTCCCTCTCGCTCTGCTCACTCTCTTTCCTTTCTCTGCTCGGGTCTCGCTCTCTCTGCTCACGTCTCTCTCTCATCATGCGGTATCTCTCTCTCTCTGCTCGCATCTCACTCTCTCAGGCTCACCTCTCTCCTCTGCTCTCACGCTCTCTCCTCTCGCGTCTCCCTGCTCACGCCTCTCTCTCTCGGCAGCGCATCTCTCTCACTGCGCGCATCTCTCCTCTCTGCTCGCATCTCTCGCTTCTCTGCTCGCATACTCTCTCTCTGCGCGCCATCTCTCTCTCTTCTGGCCTCGCGTCTCCTCTCATCTGAGTCGCCAAGTCTCTCCACGGGCTCGCGTCTCTCTCTCTCTGCACCTCTGCTCTCTCTCTGCCGCGGTCTCACTCCTCTCTGCTCACCCTCTCTCTCTCTCTCTCTCGGCTATACACCTCTCTCTCATCTCGGCTCACGTCTCTCTCTCTGCTGCTCACGTCTCTCTCTGCTCACCTCTCTCTCTCTCTCCTCGCTCACACGCCTCTCTCTCTCTGCTCGCACGTCTCTCTCTTTCTGCTCACTCTCTCCTCTCTCTCTGCTCACGGTCTCTCTCTGCTCACAGTCTCTCTCTCTCTCTCTGGCTCACCGTCCTCTCTCTGCTCGAGCTCTCTCTCTCTGCTCGCATCGCTCTCTCTGGCTCGCGTCTCTCCTCTCTGCTCACGACTCCTTCTGCTCACCTCTCTCTCTCTGCTCACTCTCTTCTCTTCTCTCTGCTCACGTTCTCTCTCTCCTCTGCTCACGTCTCTCTCGTCTCTGCGAACGTCTCTCTCGCCTCTCTGCTCACAGTCTCTCTCACTCTGCCACGTCTCATATCTCTCATGCTCACGTCTCTCTCTGCTGCGCGGGTCGTCTCTCTCTCGCTCAACGTCTCTCTCCTGCTCTCTCTCTCTGCTCCCGTCTCTCTCACTCCTGCTCACGTCTCTCTCTGCTCGCTCTCTCTCAGACCCCTTGCTCACGTCTCTCTCTGCTCACGTCTCTCTCTGCCTCACGTCTCTCGCCTCTCCTGATCTCCGTCTCCTCTCTCGGCTCACGTCTCTCTGCTTCGCGTCCTACCTCTCCTCTGCTCGACACGGTCTCTCTCTGCTACCAGTCTCTCTGTTCGCCGTCCTCTCTCTCTCTGCTCACCGCCTCTCCTGCTCTCTCTCCTCCACTCGCGGCCTCTCTCTCTCCTGCGCACTATCTCTCTCTGCTCGACCCTCTCTCTCTCTCTCTCTGCTCCACGCCTCTCATCTCGCTCACTCAGTCCTCCCCTCTCTGCTCACGTCTCTCTCCTCTCACAGGCCTTCTCTCCTCTCCTCTCTCACAGTCTCTCTCTGCGCACGACGTCTCGCTCTGCTCACGTCTCTCGCTCTCTGCTCACGTCCTCCCTCTGCTCCGCGTCTCTCTCTCTCTCTCCACCGGTCTCTCGCTGCTCTCTTTCTCTGCTCGCCGTCTCTCTCTCTCTGCTCACGTCGCCTCTGCTCCGCCGTCTCTCCTCCTCCCTCTGCTCACGTCTCTCTCTGCTCACTCCTCTCTATCTCTTGCCTCCACGTCTCTCTCTGCTCGCGTCGCTCTCTCTATGCTCACGTCTCTCTCTGCTCATCTCTCCTCTGCTCACGTCTCTCTTCGTCTGCTCACGAGTCTCTCTCTCTGCTCACTCTCTCTCTCTCATCTCTCTCTGCTCCGCGTCCTCCTCTCTCTGCTCACGTCGCTCTCCTCTCTGCTCACGGCTCTCTCCTGCTCGCTTCTCTCTGCTCACGTCTCTCTCCCTCTCGCTCACGTGCTCTCTCTCTCTGCTCACGGGTCCCTCTCGCATCCTCTGCTCACGTCTCTCTCTGCTCTCTCTCTCTGCTCACGTCTATCTCGCTCTGCTCACGTCTCTCGCTCTCCTCATGCTCACGTCTCTCTCGCTCTGCTCCACTTCTCGCGCAACGCTGTTCCTCTTAAAGATGTTGTTTGGATGCGGAGCAGAGAGGCCGCAACTAGATTGGCTTGTGAATTAGTAAAAGAAGCTAGTTTTCTCTTCATCTTTTAACAGGCATGGGAATTTGGTGAATGTTATTGCTATCGGTGATTAAATGCTATGTTAGTTTAATAAATAGAGTAATCTGACATTTAAAGTCAGTGGCCTCCCCAATCACAATCCTCACCGCACGTCACTGTCTGTCTGCTATATGCAACTGATCCTTGGAATGTTCCCTCAACCTACACTTGTTTTTAGTTTAAATGTGTAGGCTAAGCTGTTGTTCATCTTTGAAATGTTGATGATGGCCATTTTATGGCTATTAAAAGCGATCTGCCTCTGCGTGTGCCTTTACCAGCCTGCCGGCACTAGAACCACCTACTGGATTAGCACCCTCTCAGCTGGCTCGCGCCGGATGATTGACAGATAGCATGATACGTGATAAGATTGTAAATCAATGGCAACGCCGGCTGCTGGAAAAGGCAAAACCTAGGCCTTCCAGTCCCTGGCTGGCACAAGCGTGTTGGGTTTTTTGTGTTTGGGAAGGACCGGGCTGTGTGCACGTTATTCGGTTGATAATGTTGTGTGCAGACTCAAAGTCAAGTGTTAAGCGTCCATTGAGAACGAACACGAGAAGAACCTTCAAAGACCAATCAACAAAGTCGAGGTCAATTAAATGTGCTCGTGGTCCAGAATATGAAACAAGCTTGCTTCCTTTTCAGGGTTTTTACCACTGCTCAAAAAACACGTGACAGAAAGCTGCTCTCCCGCCCCCACACGAATAAACAAAGCCAACCAGCCACCCCAGGCCCCTCTGTTTATAAGTCATTCCTAAAGTTGCAAATCATTACATGCAAATGTTAGCAGCCAACCATCCTTCTTTCAAAAACAGGGGGCCAATTTCGCTTTGGTTTGCTATGTTAAAACAAGCGCTAAGCAGACATTCATCAGCCAACGCCATTATATTTGTAAAACACGGAGAAAGAAAGTGTACCCCACCCATCAGACATTTGGTATTAGCAATATCGTTTTTAAACAAGTTGTACTACAGTCCTAGCAACTAATCATTTCAACCTTCGCACAACACGCCAAAACACGCAGAAATTCAAGATTTGGGACAATAATAAACATTTCCGTACCCTGGCATCATGTTTAAAAAAAAGATATGCGCATCAGAAAATGTCATAAGCGGAAACACCGCAAACTTCGAATCATATATATTGATAAGCCTCTGAATTTATGCTTTTAATTTAGTTGTTATAACACTCACCATTAATGGCGACTGTTCATGGTGCTGGACTGTATAAAATACAACTCAAAAATTGTGCACCTTACTCAGATTTTTGCATTCACATGACAGAAAATTGGCCATTTGGAAATTAGAACAATAGAAGGCCATGGCCTGTATATAGTACAACAAAAACCAAGATAAAGATAAAGTACAAGACACACAATGGTTCTTTGAGTGTATATCTGCTAACGATTGGTATCCGTTGTTTTAGGCTGACTGACCCAATATATCCAATATATAATGTTTCCCTGTTTATTGTTCTGCCTGAATCTACACCTGTTGTGAAAAACTTCCACAATTGGCCTGTGGCAAAGATCCCTGCCTATTGCGTCCTGATTTTCGACACTCACGTTCTGACGTTTTCTGAATGAAAAGTTACAACTTATTTGATAGATTCAGTTGATTTGGACTTGAAGTTGTAGTGAAACTTCTAAAGTTTCAAGTGGCTCACAAATATTTCCCGTTCAACGGATAATTTTATTGTCAGTGAATGCAAAATCTGAGTAAGGTGAACAATTTTTGAGTTGTCCGTATTTTACAGGTCACCGTAGCGATAGTGAGGTCAACTTATCTGCGTTTGCTCATTTAAATATGTGTTAGGCCACAGCTGCATTCAACATTTTGAACAAACAAATTTGACCAAAAAATCACTGTATTTATTTTTACCAACCGTAATCGTCAGGGCCAAGCAAAGTAGCCTTTATATTCTCTGGCTCAGTCTGAGAAACATTAAGTATCCCCACCTGTTCTCTAGTGTGGGTGCGGCACGGTGGCTGAGTGATAGCACTCTCCGCTTCGGGACACGAAGTTCCTGGGTTCGAATCCCGTCGGGAACAGGGCCTTTCTGTGTGGAATTGGCATGTTCTCTGTGTCTGCATAGGTTTTCCTCCGGGTGCTCCGGGTTTCCCAACCCAAGTGACCCTTGGTCCAGAAATGCGCTATATAAATACAACATCATAGATCTTGTAATTGGGGGCTAATTTTAAAACTCAAAATATGTAAGTTATTGTAGGGGACAGTAAAATCTGAACTTAAAAAAAGTAAGTTTTTACTGACTTGACAATTTCCAGTAACTTGAAGTTAAAACACTTAGGTTGGCAGAACTTGAAAAACTTAACTGACAGACACTTAATAAGTGTATTCTTCAAAACTTGAAGAATTAAAGTTAATGGCCTTCAACTCAACAAAGTCCATGCGCAAGCTGGTTGGCCTTTGAAATTTTGGAGTTGGAACTAACTTATCTTTGTTAACGAACAGTGTGCATGGACATAGTCCAATTAAATTAATGGACAATTGCTACCTGCAGCCCCCCCCTGGAACCGGACATGCAGGTGCGCGGTCGGCCCGAACCCGCAGTCAACCCGCGGGTCCCTGCGGTTTCGGGCGGTTGGATCCTCAAAAATATGAGTGCATGTCAGTGGTGCGGAGGGGTCGGGTCAGAAAGCTCCTGAATCCCTATATAATATTATTTATGTGAGGTCCACGGTATGGGAGTCCCTTGATACATTTGCAATCGCGCAGGAGGCTGTTAATAAACAAAAAAATTCATGCTGACAAACAGGATCGCTCCTTCCTGACACCCGCGCTAACCTCAGAACACTCCAGTTCCGAGGACAGACGTGTGATCTACAACAGAGGCACCGAGACTGATGACGGTGTGGGCCTCACAGCATGAGGCCTAAAGCAGGGGCCTCATTTACTTAATTAGCAATGCAAGACGTCGTGGAAACGCTGTGGTGAAAAGATGTCGCTGTCTGACTCACTTTAGTCATTGATTCTGATCCTAAAAAAAGCTAAATAACCAGAAAATATAGCGAAGCACCACCAACTATCAAGGAAACTATTTGTTATTCATAGAATCCATAAATGTGTGGATTGTTCTGATATTCCGTTTTTTTTCCTGAGATATGATATTACTAAAGTTGACGAATATGAGCAGAGAGTGGGCCACAAAAGTCTGGACGCTAAAAAAAGATGTAGTCGGGATATCCTCGGCAGTCCGCGCGGGTTAATTACGTCAGCCGCGAGGTGGATATTTACCGGGTTAAGGGGGGGGGGTTGACAGATCACTTAGTAACTGCCGCATTACGGTGAAAGCGGCATCTCTCCAGCTGTTGCGGTTACGGGAGATTATAATCCGACGAACTTAATAGCAAAAACACGGAAAGTATCCGGGGTTTTGGAAAACCAACACCACACACATACATCTAAGATTATAAGCTTAGAATTATGGTATATTTGAATTCCTGTCACGGTTGTTTTGAACCCGCCCGTCGGATCAGTGAAATAAAAAGTTGAAAAACCGCCCGCGCTCATCAGACTCTCTGCTCTGCGCCGAAGCGGCAGCAAGATCCCGGGCGAGTCCACTTTTCCGGGGGTAGAAACGCGAGTCACGTGGGCCCACGGACCAAATGCCCATGGTTGGACTATTCCATTTTACACATGTTAACAAGGGTGTTTGGGTTGGTAACATGTTTAACGCTCGGGTCTGTACTATAGTCTCATAAAGAACATGCTTAAAAAGCTGAGGTCTGTATCTTTTTAGTCTGATAAAGAACATGTTTAAATTTTAGGGCTGTAACTTTAGTCTCATAAATAACACTTGTGTAAAGCTGAGGTCTGTATCTTTTAGTCTCAGAAATAACACATGTTTAAAGCTGGGGTCTGTAACTTAGTCTCATTAATAACGTTTAAAAGATGAGGTCTGTAACATTAGTCTCATTAATACATGTTAAAAGCTCCGGGTCTGTAACTTTAGTCTCATTAATAAAATGTTTAAAGCTGAGGTATGTAACTTTAGTCTCATTAATACATGGTTCAAAAGCTCGGTCTGTAACTGTAGTATCATAAATAAACAAAATGTTAAAAGCTGAGGTCTGTTAATTTTTATCTCATAATATCAATGTGTGTGTGGCAGATGCCAAAAACATTTCTAAAGCATCATATTTAGATTGCTTACCTTTCTTTTTGATATATTACATAGTATTTGAGAAAAAAATGTTTTCCGATTTCTTGTTGGCAGCCCATCTGATAAGCTTGCGGCCATATTGGAAATCGGGGTCGGCCAAATTGTAAAATGAATATAGAATTCAACATCCCTGAATTGTTTTCCACTCTTTACTGTAATTTTAATGTTATAGTTTGTAAAATAGGGAAGTTAACAGCACTTAGAAGATGACTAAAGGCTTAACTGGCTGAATAGAAGGTGCCACAGTAGCCCTTTGTTTTTAAAATAAACCAAATTACTTTCAATATAAGCGCCTAAAAGCACTTATCAATTGGGAATAACATCATAACCACCTTATCCGATTTTTCATAATTCAAAAACTGTTTTAATCCGCCTATAACTAGGCGGTAAGTACTGTGCTGGAATAAATCCGGATTTGGTAAATTAAAAAATTAATCTTGGCCTTGCTACTTTAATACTTACAGCCTGTGGTAAATACAACGGGGGCTAATTGGTACACCGTTCTTAGACTAATTAATCTTGTTAATGTGGTAACAGTCAGAAATAAAATTGAGTGAATATTCCCTTTTCCTCATTATGATTTGCGGAGAGAGGAGAGAGCAGCGAAGAAGTTTTGGCAGTTAAAAATAAAGAATTACGCTTTGCTAAATTATTTGAAAGCATCTTCATTATGATGTTATATTATGTATGTTAATATAAATGGCTAGAGATGCAAGGAGAAAAGGGCTCTGCTTTTTTTCTGATTGGGAGGAGAACAACCAGCGAGGAGCTGTTTGAGTCAAATAACGTTCAGCGTTTTATATTACCAATAGTTTTCTCTTTCCAAACGATACTTCCCTCCTCTTTTGGGAAAGATCAGCCAACGTGATGCAAAAGTTTACGTTATAATGCATAGTTTTTAATGTCTCGGGGTTTTTCCAGAGCCTGCCTGCTACAAGGAGTTGCCCGTTTTAACCAGATTGTCGATGTGCGCGGGCAGAAACTCGCCAGGTAACCCGAGCTCACAAGGAGTTCCTACCTGGTGGTTGTTTTGGTCCATTGCAAAGTCACTGGGGAGGGGGGAAATTAAAAGACGCGTGAAAGCAACACTGAGTCTCGTGTGATGCACCGTGAAAGGCACAAAACGGAATGGGACCTACTGTAACTGCTAATGTTACACATCACCGCGTTTTACAGCACGTAAACGCTTATACGCGCAGCAGCAGACGCGCGTAACTTATTTCCATGTTAACCTATGATGAGATTTGTACACTTCTAGCATCATAACGCATGTATGCGCGAAGCCCCCACTCCTGCGCTCTAATTTTAGGATGGATTTCTAATGTTTGGTGCCAGCCCAACGCTCTCCCAATTGAGAACTCATTAATACATGATTTTCTAGCGGGTCCTTGCTCAGATTGCATCTAGCCACACACAAAGCAACGTGATGTCTAAAACATCATCAGGTGGAGCACAGGTTTACAGTGATTCTGGATATCGTTTTTTTTCTTTCATAAAGTCTTGCGTCTGGCCAACCAGCGCACAACGACCATGAGGACAAACACATGCATGTTTATGTGTGTTGCTCTACCTCAGTCCTCTGGCCCTTACTGTCCTCTAGCACTGCTCCATAGACAACACAGGAGACAGTATGGCCAGAGGACTGATGTAGAGCAACTCACATATCCTGCATGAGTTGGTCTCAGGTCTTGGTGGCTCGGGGTTTGACAACGCAAGACTTTATGAAAGAAAAAAAACGATATCCAAAATCAAAGGAAAACCTGCTGGCTCCTCCAGCTGATGTTAGACACAAGTTGCTGTTGTGTGTGTAGATGCAATTAAGCCAAGGACCGCTATAAAAAATCCATGGTTTAACATGAGATCTCATGGGAGACGCTTGGTGGCGCACAAAATTCGAAATCCATCCTAAATAGAGCGCAGCTTCGCGTCCATCAATGCGTATGATGCTAAAGAAGTGTAAGAAATTTTTATTTATCCAATCATAGTTAACATGGAAAAAAGTTACCGCGCGTCTGCTGCGCGTATAACGCGTACGTGCTGTAACGCGTGATTGTAAATTAGCATTTACAGTAGGTCCCATTCCTGTTTTGTCGCCCTTTCACGCGTGAATCACACGAGACGCACGTGTGATTCACGCGGTCTTTTATTTTCCCCCCTCCCTAGACGTTGCAATGACCAAAACAACCACGAGGTGGCATTGTTGAGCAGGGTTACATTGGCGAGTTTCTGCCCCGCGCACAGCGACAATCAGGTTAAAACGGGCAACTCCCTTGTAGCAGGCCAGTCTCTGAAAACCGCAGACATTAAAACTACTGCTTATAACGTCAAACTTTTTGCATCACGTTGGTGGATCTTTCCAAAAAGAAGTATATCGTTATGGAAAGAGAAACTAGTGGTAATAATAACCTGGAACGTTATTTGCCTCAAACACTCCGCTGGTGTTCTCCTCCACTCAGAAAAAAAGCAGACGCCTATTCTCTGGCATCTCTAACATTTATAAGAAATAACATAAATATAACAATCATAATGAAGATTGCTTTCAAATACTTTAGCAAGCTGTAATTCATTTATTTTAACTGCCAAACTTCTCTCGCCAGCTCCTCTCCTCTCCTCCGCAAATTCACGAAATGAGGAAAAGGGAAATTCACTCAATCTAATTTTGAATGTTACACATACAATATTAATATAGTCTAAGCACGGTAACCACATGTAGCCCGTGTATTTCCACAGACTGTAAGTTATTAAAGTACAATGCAAGATTAATTTTTTAAATTCCAAATCAGATTAATTCAGCACAGTACTATCCACTCAGTAAGAGGAATAAAACAGTTTTTGAATTATGAAAATCGGATTAAGTGGTTATGATTTTATTACCATATTGAAAGTGCTTTTATGCGCTTATATGAAAGTAATTTGGTTTAAAACAAAGGGATACTGTGGAACCTCTATTCAGCCAGTTTCAAGCCTTTATTCATTTCTTCTAAAGTGCTGTAACTTCCTATTTTACTAACTAAAACATTACAATTCACAGTAAAGAAGTAAACAATTCCAGGTGATGTTGAATTCGATATGCAATTTTACAATTTGCCGACACGCCGACTTCCAAATGGGCCTGCCAGCTTATCCAAGATGCTGCCAACATGAAAAACCGGAAAACATTTTTTTTCAAAATACTAATGTAAAATATCAAAATAAAGGTAAGCAATCTAAATATGATCTTAGAAATGATTATGGGCATATGCACACACACAACGTGTTATTTATGAGACTAAAATTACAGACCGCACTGTTTAAACATGTGTTATTTATGAGAGTTAATGTGTTGTGTTGTAAAAGAGGTGTGGGGGGGTGTGTGTGGTGTTTGTTGTAAAAAAAAAAAAATTTGTTTAAATTTGAAAAAAAAGTTACAGACCCAGCCTTTGAAACATGTTATTAAGAGACTAAAGTTACATACCACAGCTTTAAACATTTTATTAAAGTGAGACTAAATTACAGACCCGAGCTTTAAACAATGTTATTAATGAGACTAAAGTTACAGACCTCAACTGTAAACGTTATTAATGTGACTAAAGTTACAGACACCCAGCTTTAAACAGTGTTATTTATGAGACAAAGTTACAGACCTCAGCTTTAAACATGTGTATGTATGAACTACAAGTTACAGACCTCAAACTTTAAACATGTTATTTATCATGACTAAAGTTATTACAGACCTCAGCTTTAAGCATGTTATTTATGAGACTATAGTTTACAGACCCGAAGCTTTAAACTGTTTAACAACCCAAACGACCCTTGTTTAACATGTAAAATGGATAGGCCAACCAATGGCATTGGTCGTTTGGGCCACGTGACTCGCGTTTCGACCCCCCGGAAAAGTGGACTCGCCCGGGACTGCCTGCCGCTTCGCATCAGAGCAGAGTGTGTGATGAAGCCGCGTCGGTTTTTCAACTTTATTCACTGATCCGCGGGTCAAAATAACCGTGACATGATTCAAATATACCATCATTCTAAAGCTTATAATCTTAGTTGTAGGTGTGTGTGTTGGTTTCCAAAACCCTGGTTACTTACCTGTATTTTGCTATTAAGTTCGTCGATTATAGCTCCGAACCGCAACAGCTGGAGAGATCCGCTTTCACCGTAATGCGCAGTAATAAGTGATTCTGTTTACCCAGGAAATATCCCCTCGCGGCGACGTCATTAACCCGCGCGAATGCCCGAGGATAATCCCGAACCCATTTTTTTTCCGAGTCCAGACTATCTGTGGCCACTCTGCCTCATATTCGTCACACTTTATTAATCATAGTCTCAGGACATAAACGGAATATCCAGAACAATCCACACATTTAATGGATTTCTATGAATAAAATATATGTTTATTGATAGTGGGTGGGAGGCGATATATTCTTGATTAGTTAGCTGCTCAGAATCAAAGGAACTAAATGAGTAAGACAGCGACCTCTTTTCACCACAGCGTTGCCACTTGAGTCGTGCATTGCTAATTAAAGTAATGAGGCCCCTCTTAGGCCTCTGGCATGTTAGGCCCACACGTCCTCAGTCTCGTGCCTCTGTGTAGAATCACACGACTGTCCTCGGAACTGGAGTGTTCTGAGGCTTTTAAGCGGGAGTCATGAAGGAGCATCCTGTTTGTCAGCATGATTTTTGTTTAACATCCTCCCCTCGCGATTGCAAATGTACTCAGGGACTCACATACCGTGGCTCACATATATAAATGATATAGGATCAGGAGCTTTCTGACCCGACCCACCCGCACCTGACCATACTCATATTTTTGAGGCATCCAACCCGCCCCGAAAAAACCCGCGGGACCCGCGGGTTTGACTCGGGTTTCGGGCCGACCCGCGCACCTCGCATGTCCTTTCAGGGCTGCAGGATGCAATGTCCATTATTTTAATTGGACTCATGGTCCAGGCACACTGTAAAAAAAGATAAAGTTAGTTCAACTCAAAATTTCAAAGCAACCAGCTGCGAAGGATTTTGGAGTTGAAGGCATTAACTTAATTCTTCAAGTTTTGAAGACAACACTTATTAAGTTGGGTCCAGTTAAGTTTTCCAAGTTCTGCCAACGATGTTTTTTTAAATTCAGTAATGGAAATTTCATAGTCTGGTAAAAACTTTCTTTTTTTAAGGTTCAGATTAAACGGTCACCTACAATAACTTACTAATTTGAGTTTAAATTAAGCACCCACATTAAAAGATCAAGATGTTTTATTTATATAGCGCATTTCATGGACCAAGGTCACTTGGGTAGGGAAACCGGACACCCGAGGAATCCTATGCAGACACAGGAGAACCATGCCAATGACCCACACAGAATGGCCCCTGTTCCGACCGGATTCGAACCCAGGACCTTCTTGTCAGAAGCGAGAGTGCTATCCACTCAGCCCCGGGTGCCGCCACACTGTGAACCAGAGGGGAAACTTAATGTTTCTAAGACTGGACCAGAGAATATAAAGGGCTACGTTTTGGCTTGGCCCCTGTCGAATACGTTGGTAAAAATACAATACAGTGAGTTTTTTTGGTCAAATTAGTTTGTTCTAAAGTTGAATGCAGCGTTGCCATACCACATAGTTAAATGATCAAACGCAGATAAGATTTGGACCTCACTATAGCTCGGTGAACTGTTAAAACGACAACTCAAAATTGTTCACCTTACTCGCAGATTTTTGCATTCACATGACAATAAAATTTCCAGTTGAACTGGAACTATCTTGTGCGCCAATTGAACTTTCAGAAGTTCACTACAACTTCAATGTCCAAAATCAACTTAATATATCAAAATAGATGAACTTTTCATCAGAAACTTCAGAAAGTGAGTGTCGAAAATCTAGCGCATAGGCAGGGATCTTTGCACACCAGAGCAACTTGGAAGTTTATTCAGCAACAGGTGGTAGATTCAGGCATAACAATAAACAGGGAAACATTATATAATTGGATATATTTGGCGTCAGTCAGCTAAAACAACGGATACACAATCGACAGATAGACAATCAAAGAACTTGTGTGGCTTTACTTCTATTTATCTTGTTTTTGGTACTACTATTCAGGCCATGGCCTTCTAGAGTACATAAGTTCCAACCAGGCAAATTTTATTGTCAGTGAATGCACAAAATCGTAGTAAGTGAACAATTTTGAGTTGTATTTTTTACAGTCCCAGCACCAGAAGTCGCATTAATGGTGAGTGTTATAACATCAGTATTTAAAAGAATAAAATTCAGAGGCTATTATATAATAAGGATTCGAAGTTTTGCGTGTTTCCGTTAGACATTTTCTGATGCGGCAATTCATTTTTATTTTAAACATGATGCCAGAGTGTGAACTTGTTGATTATTGTCCAAGATCTGAATTTCATGCGTGTTTTGGCTTGTTGGGTGCCGACGGTTGAAATGAATAGATTTGCTAGACTGTAGTAAACTTGTAAAACGATCTTGCTAATGACAAATGTATGAATGGGAGGAAACTTTCTATCTCTCCTGTGTTACAAATATAATGGAGTGGGCTGATGAATGTCTGCTTAGTTTTAACACTAGCAAACCCAAGCGAAATAGGCCCTGTTTTGACAAGAAGGATAGTTAGGCTGCTAACATTTGCATGTATTGATTTGCAAATTTAGGTAATGACTTATTACAGCAGGGGCCTGGGGTGGGCTTTGGATTATTCGGTGTGGGGAGGAGAGCTGCTTCTGTCCCGTGATTTTTAGCAGTGTTAAAAACCCTGTAGGAGCTAGCTTTGTTTCTCCATATCTGGACACAGCACATTTAATTACTCTATTAGTCTGATGGGTCTTTGAAGGTCTTCTCCGGTCGTCGGTCTCCAAATGAGCTTAACACATGAAGTTCCTGCACACAACATTTCAAGCATAAAGTGCACACTGCAGGGGGGGGGGGGCGTCCTACAACAAACACAAACCAAACGCTTTGGGTCCAGCAGGACTGGAATGGCCTAGGTTTTTGCTTTTCAGCGGGGGGGGGGGGGGGGGAGGGGGGGGGGGGGGGGGGCGGCCGTTGCATTGTATACATATCTTATCACTATCATGCTAATCAGTCCATTCCATTCGGCGCGAAGACAGCTGAGAGGGTGCTAAGCCAGCGTAGTGGTCCTAGGCCGCAGTTCAAGCGCACAGACAGAGGCTGAGCTTTTAATAGCCATAAAATGGCCACATCAACATTTCAAAGACTGAACAACAGCTAGCCTACACTTTTAAACTAAAACACGTGTGGTTGAGGAACAGCAAATGATCAGATGCATATAGCAGACAACAGTGACGTGCGGTGAGGATTGTGGATTGGGGAGTGCACGGACTTTAAATGTCAGTTTTACTGTCATTATTAAAATAAAATAGCCTTTAATCACCGGATGCAATATCATTTCACAAACTTCCCAGGCTGAAAAAGATGAGAAACTAGCTTCTTTTAAAAATCTCACAACCAATCTAGTTGCTGACTCTCTGCTCCGCATCAACAATAATCTTTAAGAAATCAGGTGGAGAGACGTGACAGAGAAGAGAGACGTGAGCAGAAGAGGAGACGTGAAGCAGAGAGAGAGAACGGTGAGCAGCGAGAGAGAAGCAGAGAAGAGACGTGAGCAGAGAGAGAGAGACGTGAGCAGAGAGAGAGAGACGATGACAAGAGAGAGAGACGGTGAGCAGAGGAGAGAGAGCAAGAGAGACGTGAGCGAGAGAGAGAGACTGAGCAGAAGAGAGAGAGACGCGAGCAGAGAGAGTGCGAGAGAGGAGAGCAGAGAGAAGACGTGAGCAGCGAGAGAGAGACGTGAGCAGATAGAGAGAAGCAGAGAGAGACGATGAGCAGAGGAGAGAGAGACGCGAGCAGAGAGAGACTTGAGCAGAGAGAGAGAGACTGAGCCGAGAGAGACGTGAGCAGAGAGAGAGAGACGCGAGCAGAGAGATACGTAGCAAGAGAGAGAGACGCGAGCAGAGAAAGAGAGCAGAGAGAGACGTGATCAGAGAGAGAGAGACGCGGCAAGAGAGAGACGTGAGCAGAGAGAGAGAGACGGAGCATATGAGACGTGAGCAGAGAGAAGACGTGAGCAGTGAGAGAAAGAGTCCGTGAGCAGAAGAGACGTGAGCAGAGAGAGACGTGAGCAGAGATAGAGGCGTGAGCAGAGCTAGAGGAGAGAGATTGAGCAGAGAGCGACGTGAGCAGAGAGAGATAGACGGGAGGGAGTGGAGAGAGAGAGCCGAGAGAGACGTGAGCAAGAGAGAGCGACGCGAACCGAGAAGAGAGAGCAGAGAGAGACTGAGCAAGAGAGAGTGAGACTCGAGCGAGAGACGACGTGAGCAGAGAGAGAGAGACGTGAGCAGGGGAGAGATATAGAGACGTGAGCAGAGAGAGACTGAGCAAGAGAGACCGTGAGCAAGAGAGAGAGACGCGAGCAGAGAGAGACGTGAGCCGAGAGGAGACGTGAGCAGAGAGAGAGAGCATAGAGAGAGCTTGCGCAGAGAGAAGGAAGACGCGAGCAAGAGAACGTGAGCAGAGAGAGCGAGACGTGAGCAGAGAGGAGAGACGTGAGCAAGAGAGAGAGAGAGACTGAGCAGAGAGAGAGAGACGTGAGCAGAGATAGAGAGAGCGAGACAGAGAGGAGAGAGACGTGAGCCAGAGAGATAGGGTGAGCAGAGAGAGACGTGAGCAGAGAGAGAGAGACCGAGAGCAGAGAGAGAGATCGAGCAGAGAAGATGAGACGCGAGCAAAGAGAACGTGAGCAGAGAGAGAGAGAGAACTGCGCAGGAGAGACGGAGCAGCAGAGAGAGAGACGTGAGCAGAAAAGAGCGAGACCGAGCAGAGAGAGAGCAGCCGGGAAGCAGAGAGTGAGAGAGAGAGTGAGCAGAGAGAAGACGGAGCAGAGAGAGAGAGACGTGAGCAGAGAGAAGAGAGGAGGTGAGCAGAGAGAGAGAGAGAGAGAGGTGACAGAGAGAGAGAGACGCGAGCAGAGAGAGAGAGAGGTTGAGGCAAGGAGAGAGAGACGTCGAGCAGTGAGAGAGACGCGAGCAGAGAAGAGACGGCGAGCAGAGAGAGAGAGATGCGAGCAGAGAGCGAGATATGCGAGCAGAGAGAGAGAGATGGCGAGCGAGAAGAGAGAGAAGATGCGAGCAAGAAGAGATGGGGGGGGGGGGGGTGGGGGAGGGGGGGGGGGGGGGGGGGGGGGGGGGGGGGGGGGGGGGAAAGGGCGAGCAGAAGAGAGAGGCGTGAGCAGAGAAGAGAGAGAGAGACGTGAGCAGAGAGAGAGTGAGCATAGAGAGCGAGATGCGAGCAGAGAGAGAGAGATACGAGCAGAGAGGAGAGACGTGAGCAAGCGAGATAGACACATCAGAGACAAAGAGACTTGAGCAGAGAGAGAGGACGCGGAGCAAGGAGGGAGAGGAGAAGGGAGCGAGCAGAGAGAGAGTCTCGAGCAGAGAGAGAGAGACCGAGCAGAGAGAGAGAGACCGAGCAGATAGAGAGAGACGCGAGCAGAGAGTGAGAGACGCGAGCAGAGCGAGAGTAGACGTGAGTCCGTGTCTATGGCCGCGCTCGTAGCCCAGACGGCAAGTGCGATTCCACAGAGTTGGGGGGGTTCAGAGCGGGGGTCACAGCAGCATGCTCCCGGGGCCAGAGCGGAGGATGTACGTAACGTTCGTTTATCAAACCAATCCACAATTTTTAAACGTATAACACTATGAAGTTTCACCTAGATTTTCAGACATTAAGACAAGATGTTATAGAATAATAGTTTAGTGAAAAAACAATTTTGCCACAAGCACCAAAAGATGTGCATCAGACAAGAACGCACCTGGGTTCTCAATGCCCTGTATTTAATCGAACCATTGCGGCCAACAGAGCAACCTTTGGGCTAGACAGTTTTGCACGCCAAGTCATATACCTGAGCGTCTAAGACGCTGCAGAGGGCTAAAGCGGACTTAGCCTGCCCACCTTGTGGCGATAAGATGTACGATTTTTCACGCAGCTGCGTGATTCCCGAGAAGCGTGAATGAAACGAGAAAAAATAGGAATGGACCTACTGTAGATGTGGAAATGACTGTCGGTCTGCGTATATATTTTATTTTGATAGACTTGTGGAAGATCGTTGATGAATATTGAAATAGGATGGGGACCAAAGGGGAGCCCTTTATCAATTATGCATTTGTTGGACTAGGAACAATGTGACAACACACATATTGAAAATGGCGTTGGTATCAAGACCTATTGCGTTAAGCTGTCCATAGAAGGGAGTGATCTACTAGAACAAAGGCTTTGAAAGATCATGGAATATGGACGCCCCAGAGACATAGTTTGGTCAAATCAAGAAAATACATCATTGATACATTTTAACAGAGCAGTGGTGTTGGTACCTTATCGAACCCCATAATGGATAGGGAACAAAAAATGAATATGCATTAGTGGTAAGTGATATAACGTTGGAAAAATCAAATTTCAAATAACTTTGGCAACTGCACAAATAATAAAAATTGCCGAAAAGTGGTTAAGACAGTGGAAGTGCTTTTTCAATGACACTTACCAAATTTTCATGGGTGTGGACGTTCTGTTATTGTATCGGGTTTAATTTGATATTTCTTTTTTTGTTCCCTTGATGTGAGTTTTGCTTGTTCCTGTCTGTCTTTGTTGATTGTTTGCCCCTCCCTGATGTGCTACACCTGTGGCCACCGTGTGTATTTAGACCCTGTGCTCATGTCCTCTGTTTCTGGCCAATTGTTGTTTTTCCCCCCTTCTCTTGTTCCGGTTTCAGTTTTTACTTTTTTTGGCATTTATTAAATTATTTTACTTTTGCAGTTCTGCTTTTGCGTTCATCGTCTGACAACCAAGGAAAGATTAATCCAGACCGACAGAGGGCTCAACAGCTGGGCATGAAATTTGGCGAATAGAACATGTTTCCACCTCCACCAACTACATCAAGGGGTGCTCCTTCAATCACTTCATTGAAAAGTTTGCACCAATGGTGTGGGCACACAGGTCATTCTAAAAAATAATAAACGCAAACAGTAAATTTAAAAAGGTATATTCAACCCAACTGAGGTTTCTACAATTGCCTGAACAAAGTTTTGGTTAGGCCATGTTCTATGTTTCTGGTCTAACTGTTTGTAACCTCCCGGGGATTGACCAAGGCTGGTCGCGCTCTAATCTTTACATAACTACCAGATGTCTGTAAATTAAGGCCCAAATGGATCGGCAGGAATTTTGGAACTAATCACAAAATGGATTGGCCTAGGCTTCATAGTAGTATTCAAGATAATTGGCTCTGGGCTGGTGTGGCAGATGATTCGTACAGGAGGATCTTGAGTACGTCGATGTTCCAGTTATCCGCTTTCCGGATAGTCTTCTATAAGAACCAAGACCATCATCCACAGCGTCAGACATCCTCATCATTCCCGAAGGTTTCGCAGGTTCTAAAACTAGCATATCCTTGTAAAGGAGAGGAGACACAACTGTGCACTTGTGAGGATCTCATCCAATTCTTGCAGGGTACTGCGACTTGGACTCTTGTGGTTCTGCCATCTCCACCAGAGTCGATTGGCTGAAACACAACGGTCTGGGAGTACGAGGGGCAAAGCTAACTCCTTCAGGAGATACAAAAAAGGAATTCATCGAGCTATGACTTAAAGATCCTCATTAATCTAGCCATCAAAAACACAGACAATACCCCCTTCGCCCCAAAAAAATATGGAATAATTTTAAAAAGCTTGAATGTATGTAAAGTAATGACACAAAAATTGCCTTAGAAATACCATGCCCTTTTCTTCCCCATAATACATTTCTGGATGGGGGGGTGGCAGGTCAGAGCTGCACCCATTCACAAGCACCTCATTAGTAGTGTTATATAAATAATTAAATCTACATTAATAACATGATACCACTGTAAAATTATTACATATTTGATAAAACTAACCTAAACTAAAATCTTAATAAAAAGACCTGGTGTAATACTTTTATATAATTGAAAGCTTGCAGTGGTATCAGAGGTGAGATGAGTTGGACTCAAACGCAGGAATGCCCATTAATAAGATATAATAAAATTAAGTCCAAGGCAAAAAAAAACACTAACTCCAAAATCCAAAGTAACCAGGAACAGGACGGAACTTGACAAGACAATGAACCAGCAACAAAGGGAGAGAAGCACAGGTACATATAGACACAGACAGACACAGAAGAACACATCAGGGCGGGGCGACAATTCATCAGGGAACAGGGACATGAAGTTAAAACTGAAATGAAACCAGAGGAACTAATGTCAAAATGAAACCAAATACAGAAATAAAAAACCACACCATGACAACAGGGACCTCAGATCATCAGATAAACTTACAGGCCTCACCATGAGTAGTTTGGACTCCTAGGGGCCAGTTAAGAATTATTGAGGACCTAAAGTGTCCCAGATGGTTCATAAAATAAAATAAAAGCGAATAAGATAAATAAACAGGACTGAGATTATTAAAACATTCATAAACAGTATATTAATTATAAAAAAAATCCAAAAGTATCTACAAAATTAATGCCCCCACACAATACTTTTTTTGCAGAGTCTTTGGCGTTTTTCATGTACATGGCTCAAACAGGGGATGGATGATGTGGCAGTCATAAGCCTCTCCAAAATAATTGCCCATAATTTAACGCGATATATATGGAGGGAGGTTTTTCCAATGAAGCCGCAAAACGTCCGGGTCAGGGAAATGCACAGAACCAAGATCCATCGCCACACAAACATTACAGGCCATTTACAACATTTTTTACAAACATTCTCATTGCATCTGTCAGAAATGCCTGTAAAAAGTATATAATGGATGGTGGGTGTGATCACAAGTAGCAGAAGTAGCTATTGCAGTGGTGAGGCCCTTTTGGAAGGGTTTCTTACCACGGTCTCATTCCAAAAATGGCGTGGTGTGTCTTCCTCTGCACTAAAGTCACCCTGTAGCATCCAGGTAACAATGTCCTCTTTGCATCTTGAATGAAAGATGATTTAGTCTTTTTGACTACAGCATGATGCCTTTAGGTGTTGCATAATCGTCTGTATTACATCTCCATCAGCACCAGTTGGCTGTTCTGAAAGACATTCAATGTGTTTCATTGTGATATGGTATATTTTTTTCCTCTGTTCGGAGGGGCCTTGTCTTTGCAACCAGACTCATACAAGCTTCAAAGGGTTCCTATTTTTCTCCAGGTATAAAATTTACCTACAATTTGTCTCTGCCCTTGACTCACTGGTCTGCATATTTGACTATTCTGGTGCGGTGAGCCCGTGACCAGTAAAGTCACACCGGGCCTTCAAACTGATGGCAGTAGGCACTGGGACTGAAGCTGTTCCGTACAGACTTTAAATGTATCAAAAAGCTGTACATGAAAAAGTGGGCTTCGCTATTTTTTTGATGTTTTCAATAAAATCCTCTTGAATCCAAAACTGCAAAATGGATGAACGTCTTTAGTCCTGCCGCAATTAAATTGTCCAATTTAATTCAGGAAAATAATTATCTTTGCATGAATTTTCCAATTTTTTGCCCATCCATTTTATTCCAAATATAAAACAGGGGTTGGTTGGGGTAAGTGGCAATGGAAAGAATTTGTCTTTCTTCAGGCTTGAGACAGAGCCCCAGAAATAGAAAAAGGCCAACAAGAAATAAAAGAAACAGCAATGGTTGGAGAATTCAATTAACTGTAATCAATCCAAGCAAACTCAATCTGTTATGGTAGAAGCATAATTTAAAATATTTACTTAACCTGGAGGGTTTTTTTCCCCAACATCAGACTAAAGTCGGAAAAATTTAAATGATATACCTTTGACTGAATAATCATTACCCCTTTTACCTTCAGTGTCCTTCGATTTCCCTCTGAATTGGAGAAATGGGGGAAAGTTTTTTTTCCACGTTCAGTCTAAAATAATATATCTTGAACTTTTACAAATGTTACTCTATTTCATTGTCTAACTAGGCACCTCTATGTCTTCAACCGAAGACTCTGAAGTGGTTCCCAACATCAGACTAAAATAGAGAGATCGTTGCCATTCCTATTACCAAACTTTTGAAATAATATCGTCCGATTTTACGATTTTAGCTGCATGTGTTGGCATTATCCTTTGAGGTCACCGAATGGGAGTGGTCTTTGTCAAGTCATTAACTAATAGTATAATCTTTACACAAAAATAGAGAAGCTTCAAATAACATATACCGGGGTGAGGATCCCAGTAATAATAAAAGGTTAATATTGACTGTGTGGGACCGTTCCAAAAACTAAGACTGTAAAATCGGTTTCTGCTCTCAATTTATGTGCATCCCACCAGGTACCCCGAAGCATTGCCTGCGGAAATTCTGTACGTCATCGTCAGGGCCTCTGGGTAAAGTTGTCTCATGTTTGGTCTGCCAAGGGGTCATCCAAAGTGATCAAGGTACCAACTTCAAGTCGAAAGTCCTTTGCACTCTCTCTTCCCACATTGGAGATAAAACAGCACTCTAGTCCTTATCCACCCCACCCCCGAGAAGTCGCACAAAGGTGCACACGAAAAACTCCATTAACCATGAACCCACTGAGGAAAAAAACCCATGCCGACGTCCACTCAACCTCCAGATCACGTCCAATATCGCGTCGATCCGGTCGTGACTGTTTATTTACTGTCCAAACGACGTCTGTGGCAAGGTGCGCAGCTGGACGAAAAACAATGACCCCCCGCCCCACACACACACACCACAACACACACCCCCCTCCCATATACGTGGATATGACGTCCAATCCGACCTCCTCTAGACTGGAAAAAACAGGTCATCGCCCTTCCGACAGCAGTAACTCTTGAACTAGCAATCACAATTATATAGGCTGTTGAAGCAATCTAGTGTAAGCCTGACGGTACGTAGTGGATTAAGCAAATGGTTGCAGCCTTGGATAACGTGTGTTCAAGTCCACTGTGTTTTGTTGGTTGTGTTTTTTTTGTGTTTTGGTGTGTGTGTGTTGTTTTTGTTGTTAGGTGGTTTAGCTGTGTGTGTATCATTATCTTTACCATATTTGGTTCGATTTTTAAGCGAACAATTTTCCTGTGTGGTTAAAGACTATAAAGCACTCAACATAGGATGACGTAGTGGCTAATAAAAAACTTGTGAAGGGAATGGCATTTGTTGTGCTAACAATCTCAGTTGAAATAAGGGTGAGCAATTTGAGATTTTAATGCAAATGCATGGTTCACAAGTTTTATATATTAGCCACTACATAATCCCTTATGTTGAGTGTTTATTCGTTTTTAACCAAACAGAAAAATTGTTCCTATAAAGTGAAAAGTCAAACATTTCGACCGGGATTTGAACCTGCGCCGGTGCGACTGAAGTCGTCATTCCGCAACCGCTACACGCACGCCAGCAATTTTTTTCGGACTACTGTGAAAAAAATAATAGAGAACATCCCTAAAACAACCGACGCACACTTATACTAGGTGACAGCCTGACCTGTGAGTCGGTCGAGGCCGGTTTTACACGTCTAATCGACGTGGTGTGCATCTTGACGGTAAAGCAATGGCCTTCCCAGACGTTGAATTGTACCTTGTCGCTGCCCCTGCTTATTTACTTGGAATCACCCGCTCTAGTAAGTACACAGTCTGACATTTTAGATAAGATTATCATTCCACATTGAAAAGAGTTGGAACAGAAATTAAGTTAGTTTACTCACGAAACGTGGAATTTGTTAAAGTATAGTTGTATATTATCCCTGTATTTTGAATTGCCAGTGCATGAATCTATAATAATAACGGGCTGCACTGCTCAGGCTGAAAGGGAGACACCTTTTTTTAGTTTTTAATTAAAGTGTAAAAATATGATATTGTTTGTTTCATATTTTTCCACACTATTTTTAGCTACTTTAGAATTCTGTAGGTTAGACTGTCCAACAAACTAGTGTTAAAAAAGGTTAAGATTCTTGATTATTAAAATAATAATGCAATTATTATCAAAGTTACTGTATATTTCACAATGGTTATTATAAACTGCAAAAAGACAACATACTTTAGAAAACTAAGTTTTAAAAACATGGAGATCACTTTAATATTGGGACACTCCCATCATGTAGACACCTGAGATGTCATCAGTTTTGGAGTTGAGTTCAGGTGTGGGACCATGTGGGGAGGGGGGAGGGGGATGGGGGACCATGTGGGACCATAGAGCACACAGATGTTTACCTGCTGCAGAAAGAGAGTTTTAATGTTCATGTATTGCTTGTTTAATAAAATGATTTATGTCTTCGGTGGCTGGCTTCAATGTCAGAGGACTTCCCTTCTGCTCACTGTGGGCTGTTTAAATGAGCCACGTACATTTGTTCTTTTTGTTATTGTTAGCTGGCAAATATTAAGTATCGCATTCAGCAGCTGGTAGCAATCTAACTACGCTTGCAACTCTATTCATTTCTTACGTTTTCTTATAAACTGTAAACCTGCCATATGTTAATTAAATACATTTACTTTGCTAATGCAGTCAATTATTGTGAATCCATAGAGGTAATAATTTCATGATTGTGGCAATAACCCTAATGTTCTGAGATTATTCCAATGTGTCATGTGTGTTGAGTCTTACAGGTGTCAGACTGTGTTGAAGGTGTTCAAGGTAAGAATAAGCACTCTCACACATTGATTGTTCTTCTGTATTATTATGTTGTTTTTAGAATAAACCATTATTGGTGTTTTTCTCTTTGAAAACATCTTTTTCTCAATTGTTCACAACTCTCTCAATATGATGGAAGAAGAGCAACAAGTGGGAAAATGCCCCCTCGGAAATGAGCAACATGTGTACGATAAATTTACAGGGTAAGTAGCTTTCAGGGCTCATGTGTGTCCATGTGCAAAACATATGCACATTTGCAATTGGTTGTTTTACATGGAATTATCCATGACCAAAGCCTTATCCCAAGTTTCTCAGACAAGAGTCCCTTCCGTGTCTCAAGCGAGTGCAGTGCCAAGGGTTTTGTATCACATGGTTGATGGATCGAGGGGGTTTGAGGCATTATAGAAAGTTATGTTTGTTATATCACTTTCTGCCACATTATGTTGAAACTAAACATGTTCACATTTTTCAGGTGCTGTGTTGGACCTTGTGATGAGAGACTGGAAGACCAAGAGAGGACACATGTTGGAACACCTCCAACATTCAAATAACTGCATCTTCTGCTTTCAGAAAGTGTGTTTTACATCTGGGGAACCTCGAGTGTAGCGTGGTAGCCTGTTTTAATACTGATCCAAACATAGTGATACAATCATTTTTTTTACTTTGGCATATAACGTTCATACAGTAGTTTCTTAAAACAGGTGCCCTGTTTCTTTAACTTGTACTTTGATGTAGAGAAACAATGATTTTTAATCCGCTTCCCATTTGGCAAGAATACTGATATCCTTCTACTACAGTTGTTCTAAGGTTTTTTTGTATGCGGGGTTTTATGTTTATTGCCCAAGTAGAACTAAACATGATAAAGCTGCATTTCAGATTACACAAGGCTAAAATCGGGAACGTCCTTCCTGGAAAATGTAGACAGGCTTTCCTTCTTGTCAATGTTAAATATCCAGGTTTAAAACACTTCTGTTTCGGCTTCAAATGAAGATTATAAGAGAGATTTTTAATTTTTTTATCCTTTTTAATTTACTGTCAATATTTATAATTGTAATGCCTTGTTGATTGTTTCGATCTTTGTTTCAGTGCTTTGAGTTTTCCTTTTGTTTTGACGTGCTATACAAATAAACTTGCCTTGCCCTATTGCAAAAAGTAGTCTCGACCAGTAAGTGATTCTGCAGAGGTTAAGTAGGTCTATAGAACTGAAATGGACGTCATATAAACGGCAATATTTGGTCATATAAGACGTCGAGAGGACTCGGACCCGACCGTTCCGTACCACATTGCAAACCTTGAATGAACGGGGCCGCGACGTCATTTGGGGGAAAAAACCGTCCAGATAACGGTCCAGATGACGTTTGAAAGGACAGTGTTTTGACATCTGGCTTGCTTAGTGGGAACAACGGAAAACGAACGTCATATAGATGGCAAATATTTTGGTCCATATAATACGTTGATAGGACGTCGGACACCGACCGGTTCTGTACCACAGTTGCAACCTTGAATGAACGTCCAGATGACTTGAAATTACGTTTTTTGACATCTGCTTGCTTAGTGGGAAACGGACTGAAAACAACGATCATATAAACGTCAATATTGTGGTCCTATGAGCCTTGATCAGGACGTCAGACCCACCGTTCCGTAGGGGCGCACATTCAAACTTGAATTGACGATCCAACAACGAAACATTTGGAGGTTGAGGTGACGTCGGAAACGACGTCGAGAAAACGTTCATTCAGCACCCCACCAGTGACCTATATGCGACGTTCAAATTAACTTGATTCAAACGTCGGCTTGCTTAGTGGGAAGTCCATGGTTGAGGATGCACTGGCTTTGAGTCAACAAAGAAAGTGAAAGTGTGCCCCTTGTGCTGGTGTTTGCTGCTGGAGAAGCTTGCAGGAGTGGTGAAGGTTCAGCCCAGCCCACTAGTCTTGGCCAGAAGTCTGAGTAAGTAAGTAATCTTTATTTATAAACCCGTCTTTCACTGCACATCAGAGTCTCAAAGCGGTTTACAATTGTTAGTTTGGGCATTTGTCTCTCCGCATCCACTCAGAGATGGGAGCGGGTCGCCAGTAAGAAGGCGCATGCCATACCTATTTGTACATATTTTTAGTGGTAGGGGTACCGGAGTACCTGGAGGAAACCTACGCAGACACGGGAGAACATGCAAACTCCATTCCAGAAAGGCCCTGGTCCGACCGGTCGATACGCACCCAGGACCTTCTTTGCATGATAGCGAGAGTGCTATCGCACTCAGACCACCGTGGCGCCCCAGGGCCTTTGAAGGTTATCTAAAAGAGCACCTTCATTAAACCTCAAATACCCTGTCCAAAAACATCCCAGAGTATGTCACTACACTTTGGGTATGCGTTTATAACTAGCGTTGCTCCCCAGCTGGTCTTCGGCTTCTCCAGACCGAAATGAAGCAGCATTTGGACAAGAAGGCGTATGGTCAACGAGCTTCGGTATAAGCCTGGTGACACGGGCTCCCAACTTCTCTTATACCAATACCATGCTCATCAATGACCACTACCATTTCTCTGTCCTTATGTTGTAAAATACAAGAAGCTGAGTGAACACCAACTACGTCTTTCACCACACCTTGGGGGATCCGAAGGCCGCCTCAGGTCCTCGATGTGAATATGCTGGAAGCTCCTACAGCATACGGAGTGACCAGCAAAACATCCGGCCATCCCTTGCGTGATGAGAAGGCATCTCCCTGTTGTTGCTTACACCACGAAGGTTGAGTTCTACTGAACCTGGAAGATGGCTGAAAAGTGGGAGTCCCTCAATGAAATCTGTAAAACGAACACCATGGATTGGGCACACCCTCTCTAATACACTAGACCACAAGGAGACAATGAATTGTTTCAAAGTATCCCTGGACGAGGCCCCCGACCCCCAATTTTGTTATACCAGGATAGATGAAACAATAATTGAAACAGAGGACAGCTACACAGAGACAATGTGGCATAAAAAACTATAGTTGGATGGTCTGTTGCTACTAACCCTCAGGACGAAGACTGTGTTCCAGGGAGGGAAAAACGTAAGAATTCAGATCCAGACCTGCAGAGTGGGACAACCAAGATACTCGGCTCAGCGGGTTCTCTTTCACACCCGCGTGAGGGGAAAAAGGTGTGAATTTCCTGCATGAGCTGACCCCCATCCTCCCCGCAGCTGCAGCTCCCCGCACGTAAATTTTGGAACATGCACAGTAGCGGAAAACAAACAACAATGGCGGCGGGACACAAACTAGCTTGTGGGCTTCGAGCTCGGCAGAGAGGATAATTCTACTCCTTCGGTCATCCAAACGAGACCTCTGCAAAGTTTGTCCGAGCTTCATTCCATTTTCATCAACTGCTGTTAATATTACAGAAATGATGTTGGCGCTCGGCGAGGCTGGCACAGAAGTGGGTATACTGGCCAGGAGGGGGGTTGTTTCTTTCTTACCACTACTGGCCGGCAGTGGTGAGCGCTAGAACTACATAGTTTTTTCAACCTTGTATGAACGCTGGAAAATTTGCATTAGGAGCCCTGGTCAGTTGCGTTGCTGCTAATAGCCTGGAAATGTTTGCGCAGCGTCTCAGTATACACTCAGCCGGCCGGAGTCACTCACAGTGGGTTTTGGCAATTTCCTTTTTATAAAACTAAACGAAAAAAAAGGAATAACAATGGTGGGAGTGGCGTCGCCCAGTTGTGCCAAAATAACAAACTCAACAAAACTAGTCAACAAAAGAAGGAAACAAAAAATGCCAAGTCTATTTATACCTAAATAAGAGTAGGCGGTGTAAAACAACAAGGATGGCAACAACTGCTAAACTAATGCATCTAACAAAAACAGCTGAGTAGAGAGAGTGGAGAGAAAATGAGCCAATACTAACATATTCCCATTGGCAGACCTCCTCAAAAACGCTTTACTGGCTGAACAAAAGTTTGGCTCTTGGCCAAAGCGCCGTTCCAATTTGTGTCAATGCTGAGGGGGTGAATTTTTTGGTCCACCTAGTTTTACCTTGCTGTGAATTTTTGAAGTCTCCAGCGCAGATGTGTTTTTTTTCCATAGACTGTATAGATTAACGACAGAGTCACGCCTATCTCCGCGTTCTAAATAATGTCCAAAAAAAATGTGCTCTACCTGGAACAATCCAAATTGGCCGCGAGTGTCCCGCCCACAAGAAAAATTGTGGAAAAACGCATCTGGCATGCGCCAGCCGGCGCTGCCCCATTCCATTTGAACGAGAGACTTCAAAAATCACAGCCAGTAAAACTAGAGTGGACCAAAAAAATTCCCCCCCCCCCCGCCTTTATAGTTTAAAATGTTACAATGTATTTGAAATATATGTTAATATAGAAACAGGTAATTATATATATAAATAAAGAGGTATATATATATATATATGCAAACATGTGTATGGCAATTAACACAGACTAATGTGCATCTAATCAAAAGCCAAACGTTATTTTCTAATTCAGATAAATAACAAATCCCAGAGGATGTTGAGGTAAGAGGGTACAGTTTTTAACAGGGCAAAATCTAGTGCAAACTTTAAACGCACTTCCGCAAAAGTGCAAGTACAAAAACTTAAAACAATTACAAACTTTTGCGCTTCACCTGGTGTCTTAGCTCCGAAATTCGACTATTGAATGGACTTTCTCACATCAGCGTCTATGGCCGTACCGGAAACTGTTTTAACAACAGCATCAGTGGGAACAGAACAACGATTCCACCCAATTCATCCGCTTAAGCATCCCGTCCCCGACTCGCCAACCTCTTCCTCTCCCCATAGCCCCCGCTCATCCTCCCTCCTGCATAATGCAATCAAAACTGGAAGACAACCCAAAAACTCTAAGAATAAGTTACCTTGCAGAGCTTGAATAGTTCCTCGGGTCGAGAGCCTGCCGACGCTCGGCATTAGGATCCAATTTGCTGACGCCCCCTTTCAGGTTGACCCTTGAGGAGGACTTCAAATCAAAGAGCCCATCATTACACCCGAGCCAGACCATTGGCGAGGTGGGTACAAGTTTTTGTGCCGTCTCCAACTATTGGATGAGATAGTGACATCATCGCGACCCGATTTTCACACCTTTAAAGTAATAGAAATATGACCATGACAAGGATGAAAAAAAGGAAAGTCACTACAATGCATTAGAATGGATGACATCACACAAGCATAAGAAGGCTAATAATGGCAAGAGGGGGTGTGGGGGGGGGTGGGGGGGGGGGGGGGGGGGGGGTGAGTTTTGCGTGTTAAAGGTTAATACAGGCGTCGCGCATGTCATAATTTCCCCTTATACATTTTCCAGTTAAATGCCAGTTTTGAATCTACTTTAATGCAAAAATGTAAATATATTTAAGGCTTATTTTTGGACAAATTTCACTTAAAAAAGAAGCGACTAAACACCCCTATCCAGATCTTACTCCACCCCACTATCCCAAAAAGTAAAAAAAACTCCAGGAAGAAAGGAGGCGTGGCGAGAGGCGTTGGGAGACGCGGGGAGGGGGAGTTGTGGGTGAGCGGTCTCTGCTCGGTTGTCATTATTTAGACGGAGAGGTCGGGGATGTGAGTGCAGTGGCTCTCACAGCGGGGCCTGTAAGATCAAATCCCCGTCTCGGGTCTTCCCTCCTCATCTCCCGCTCCCTGGCCGCGTCGTGACCGGCATGTTGTGCTTCCAACGTCCCACAAAACGGCTACAGAAACTACCTGACTACAGTTAACTACACACGAGAAACGCTGCGCTAAAAAACTTCTAAAATACTATGCTAATAAATTGCTAACCTGAAATCGATGTTAAAAGCGGCTCGCCCGTATTCCAACTCTAACTCGCACAGGGGGCGTTGCGAGACTCTGGCTGGCTTTTATACCGCCGATCACAGAGCGCGGACCGATACAACATGCTGGCAGAGCAAATGGGGAGGACGCGGCACCGAAAATTCAAATGTAGTGTAGCCAAAGAATAAATTTAGAGAGGGCGCTACACAGCGGTATTTAGGCTTCAAAGTGAGAGTTTATCTATTTTGGCACTAAAATGTCCAAGAAAATTATTACCAGACAATGTAGAGAGCGCAATAAGAAACAATATTTATCGGCAGTTATAAGCCCCTCAAAAAGTTGATTTGTGCTTAGTTGTCCTTTTAATCACCGAAAATTTTTATATGCCCCCCGCAGAAACCCTTATCACACAAAAATGACAGATTAACAAAAAACTTACTTGGAAGGTCTTCAAGGTGTGGAACGTGACGTTTCACCTGGCCCCGTCACTCTCAGTATGGGTGCATCAGCATGTTTTTGGGGGGTGTTGTCAACTCTTGGGTGGACGGGGCTCAGGAGACAAGCTTTCTCACCAGTCCACAACAGAGCTGAAATTCGGAAAAAAAAAAAAAAAAACTACAAGATTTTAACAGACAGCAACCATGAAGACCAAGGTTATTGTCTCAAGAAGCGACACATCAATTGATGTATAAGTAAATCATTCCAAGAGCAAGTATAAAATGGACCACTGACCTATCATGTAGACCACTTGTGCAAAGTCAAGCCCGCGGCCAAATCCCCGCCCGCAAATGAATTTACATGGCCCGTTGCCTGCCATTGACGCACTATTACGCAATTGCGTTTTCCGCTATTTTCATGTTCCAGATGTCTATTTTATTCTAATATGTGTTTGGGGGGATAAGCTTGAAGAGCATATTGGAATCGAGCCCGCAGGTGGCAGCAGCGCTCGCTGAATGGTTTTGAAAACAGCTAATGCCTTTATTGTGGCCTCTTTTTCTCAGCTTTTTTGGTGATTTCAGTAAAACTCCCTCGCTACTCAACGGGATATACAAGCTAAAACAAAATTCTTTTTGCTGATGAAAGTAGACAGGCAAATTCTTTCAGAATCGGGTTTCGGATTTCCAGATAGTCATAAAGTACACAATAAACAATAGTCTTGGGTCCTAAAAATCTATAAAAATCAATCAAAACGCTGGCAATATGGTAGTACCTGTCTGAAATAGGCTGACAGGCAATGAGTATAATAAACATTGAACCATCCGGCCCCTCGGCTCGCAGCAAATTTGTGTTATTGGCCCTCTGATGTATATGACTTTACATGCCTGATGTAGACTATATCATGCTCATTTACCATGGCTCATTAACAGGTAACAATTATTTAAAAATAATACAGATTGTGGCTGATTGGTATCAACTTGCACATTCATATTAGACAAAATGCAACCGCATTTTCTTGCTTATTGGTGCCATGTGATACCAATATTGATGGTTATATCAAGTCTCGATACTGTGCCTTTAACTACCAGGTCCCGCAGTATAGAGTTTCTTATGTAAGGCCTTGATCTGGCTCAGCAGACCTATAGTAAAAGTCATCGCTTTCCTGGCTTGATGATGTTGCCTGCGGACCGGGCTGAACCGCAACCACTCCTGCACAGCTTTCTTCTTCTCCAGCACAAACAGCACAAGGGCACACTTTTCACTTTCTCTTTGTGACTCAAAGCAGTGGCGTCCTCAACATGGACTTCCACTAAGCAAGCCGATACGTTGAATCAACGTAATTTGGAACGTCGAATAAGGTCACTGGTGGGTGCTGAATGAACGTTGTTCCTCGACGTCGTTTCCTCCCGACGTCACCATCAACCTCCAAATGTTACTGGATGGCACGTCAATTCAAGGTTTTGAATGTGGTACGGAACCGGTCGGGTCTGACGTCCTATCAATGTCTTCATATGCCCAAAATATTACGTTTTATATGACGTTCGGTTCAGTCGTTCCCACTAAGCTAGCTGATTCAAAAACAACGTAATTTTCCAACGTCATCTGACGTTCTTTCAAGGTGCAATGGGGTACAGAACCGTCGTGGTCCGACTCCTAGCAACGTCTTATATGACCAAAATATTGCCTTCATATGACGTTCGTTGCTCCGTTGTTCCCGCTAACAAGCAGATGCAAAACACTGTCATTTCAACGTCATCTGGACTTATCTGGACGTTTCAAAGACGATCGCGGCCACGTTCATTCAAGTTGAAATGTGGTACAGAACCGGGGTCGGGTCCGACGAAGCCTCTCGACGTCTTATATGACCAAAATTTTTGACGTTGATATGACTCCCCATTACAGTTTCTATTGAAACTACTTATCCTCTGCAGAATCACTTACGGGTCGAGACTACTTTTTGCAATAGGGGAACAGTAATCTACACACACACACAGACGAATACATTTACACTTGGCCCACGACCAAGAGAGGGAGTATAGTAATGTTATTGTCATAGGTGGTCATGGTCCTTAACCTTCTAACAGAAAGAAGTGTAAAACGTATTTGTCCCATAGGGGGTCATTCTAAATTTATTGTTGTACAAATTCAAAAGGAGAAATAATAGCGCTTATAATGCACACATCAAACAGATCTACTTTTTAAGATAATAGATCATATAATAATAAGATAATAATAGAATAGAATGAAATAGTCTGGAGCTATAATGTCATTGGATTCAAGGAGCTATAGGTTAAAGTGTCGCTAAGAAGAGGTGTCAGAATAAACAATAGTAATAATAGTTAGACTAGTGAATAATCAAAAGAGTTTTATTGTGAAAATAAGTATCAATAATGTCAAATTGTTCTAATCAATCAATCAATCAACGTTTATTTATAGAGCGCCTTTCCTACACAAGGCAACGCAAAGCGCCTCACAACCCATATAACATCATGCATAAATCATCAAACATTAGAATTTAAGTAAACATAAAAGGACAGATTAAGAGCACAAGATATATAAAATCACACAAGTAGTTAAAAACCGTAAAACATTAAAATCACACAAGGGATTACAATCATAAATAATCATAAATAATCATAGTGCATTAAAAAGATTAAAGATAAAAACAAATATAAAATCATTCACTTGTATGCACAGCTAAAAAGAACTGTTTTCAGTTCAGTTTTAAAAACTGCTAGAGTAGACGCCTGTCTCACACTCTCGGGAAGACGGTTCCAGACTCTAGCTGCATGAATCTGAAACGCAGCCTCCCCATGTCTAGTTCCGACTCTTGGCACTAACAGAAGTCCAGTCCCTGTGCTCCTCAGAGCCCGAGTTGGTTCATATGGCACCAACATATCGCGGATGTACCCTGGTGCGAGGCCATGGAGAGACTTGTACACAAGTAAAGCTACTTTAAAATCTATTCTCTGAGCCACAGGAAGCCAGAGCAGAGACCTGAGGACCGGACTAATGTGGTCGTACTTCCTGGTTCTAGTCAGGACTCGAGCTGCAGCATTTTGGATGTACTGCAGCTGTTTTACCGCTTGTTTAGAGAGACCTGTGAACAAGCCATTGCAGTAGTCCAATCGACTGGAGACAAATGCGTGGATAAGAATCTCCAAGTCTGCTTTAGACACAATGTTTTTAATTTTAGCAATGTTTCTTAGGTGGAAGTAAGCTGATGATGTCACAGATGATATGTGGCTATTGAAATTTAAGTCTGAGTCCATTATTACTCCTAGATTTCTGACCTGAGTTGAGGGTTTTAGGGAGAGAGACTGGAGGTAGCAGATAACGCTCTCTCTTTGTTTTTGAGGTCCAAAAACAATAATTTCATTTTTTTCTGTGTTTAGCTGGAGAAAGTTATTTTGCATCCAATCACTGATTTGTTGGATACAGTGAAGGAGCGAGTCCACTGGTCCATGTTCTCCTGCTGTCAGGGACACATAGACCTGAGTATCGTCAGCATAATTGTGATAGGACACGTTATTACTGTGTATTAACCTACCCAGAGGCAGCATGTAAATATTAAACAGGAGAGGCCCCAGGATTGAGCCCTGTGGCACTCCGCAGGTTAGGGCCAGATGGTCTGAGATACAGTTTCCGATCTCCACAAAATACTTTCTGCCCTGTAGGTAGGATATAAACCAGCTTAGGGCTGTTCCAGAAACACCAACCCAGTCCTCAAGTCTCTGAATGAGGATACCATGATCGACAGTGTCGAAAGCAGCACTTAAATCTAACAGGATAAGAACTGAGACTTTTCCTGCGTCAGTGTTAAGTCTGATGTCATTTGTTACCTTCACTAGAGCGGTCTCTGTGCTGTGGTGGGGTCTAAAACCAGACTGGAACATATCAAAAGAGTGATTGATTATTAAAAATTCTGTAAGTTGTTGATAGACAACTTTTTCTAGAATTTTACCCATGAAAGGCAGATTTGAAATGGGCCGATAACTTTTAAGTGCCAAGGCATCCAGACTCCTCTTTTTTAGGAGGGGTCTGATGACTGCCGTTTTCAGGGCCATTGGGAATGTTCCAGATTCAAGAGACATATTTACTATATGCGTGAGTGAAGGTAAAAGACTGCTCAGAACAGATTTAAGAAATCTAGGAGGTAATACATCCAGGCTACATGTAGAAGAACTCAGACTTGTAATTATCATTTGGACAGTTTCATTTTGTACTGGTGTAAAGTGTGTCAGCCCAAAAAGCTTCACTGGCTGTTGGATTGTAATTTCTACTGTGGAGGTGATGGCATTTTTGATGCCTTGGACTTTGTCATTAAAAAACTCTGCAAACTCATTACATTTGGTTTTGGAGGTAAGCTCTGATGGCATCTTAACAGGGGGATTTGTCAAATTATTTACTGTTGAGAACAGAACGCGTAGATTGTTACTGCAACCTTCGATTGTTTCGGAAAAATAATAACTAAAGTAAAAAGGAATCAAATGGAGTCAGATTTTAGATGCTTCTGTTTTCCACATCTGTAGGATCTAGTGCAGATGTGTTTATAGAGAGTAGTATTCAAATGCAAACATAGAACAACAGGCTTTAACAATTTTTTAAATCTAAAAATAGCTCAAATATAACATTGCTCGTGACGCAGCCTCTGAGCTGCTCCATTGGAGAACAGGTCAAATGTTATTGTTTATTACAAACAGCTGATGTATTCACACATATTACGTTTTGGACAACACTTTAAACAGTTATAAGCAGCGGACAGAAGCCATGAATGTGCTTTTGTTTATGAAATAATTAATTTCATAGCCATATAATCGTAGATAACGTTTTTTAATTAGTTCTCTTCTTCCCGCTCTCTTTCAGGCAACTTGATTTAGATTTATGTCTTTTATATTTGAAAACTACTGTGTTGCTTTTGAATTGTCTGAAATACAATACATAAAATAGTGATTTGCAGAACAAGAACGAGCCAATGAAAAATCATCTATTGCCGATGCTATTGCTACAATTAGAACCAACAGAGATTTAAAAGCATTTTGATGTATTTGGGTATAGCACAAAAGTAGATATTTAGATATTTTTGAGAATTTTAAAAGCTGTCGATTTGTCAGCACAGATTAGAGAATGTGGAATAAACATGGAGCAAAATCCCACTGGCACAAAGCCACTGATAAACTAAAGTTGTTTAAGAATATGGCTCAGTAAAAGCAAATATGCAAACATATTTGTAAATAGATTAGAATAGTTTTAAACTAATAGTGAATAGTTTTAGTGCATACATTACAGACGAGGTTGATGAAGAATCAGTAATGTGATTTGTAAAGGAATGTTTCAAATGTGGTTGTTAGTTGTGTTTTCTCTGAATTAACGTCTTCACAGGAATCCTGCCTGAACTAAAGAAGCATGGATGCTGTCACTCATGATGTCACGGATGGATGAGAACTGGATGTGACCTATTTATGATAGGTCAAAAAGAGGGAGTGTTGTAGAATTATAATGTTGTATACTAATGATTTCCAGTAGGTGTTTGCAAACATGTCTTTGTGCAATATTAAAGCCTGGATTTAATGGAATTCAGACAAGTACCAAGGACAAAGGCTTCTGTGATAAAAGTATCATTTTCAGGAACAGCGTGTCTCTAGCGGCCTGAGACAAAACCAGACTGGGACCAGCCTGAGACCATATGACGTCATCGGGGATTCTGATAAAACCGTTGGGAGGACACATTGGGAGAGTGAGAGCACAGGGATAGAGATTTAGGGAGTAGCTCCGGGAGTTCTGTATCAACATTTAATTGTAAAGAGAAATAAATGTACCATTGGAACTCTTGAATCTTGGCCTTATTTCTGTACCAAATTCTGAACACGTCGGTCAAATCATTTTTGACAACACTATATACAATATACAAGTGCACTTGGTGCACACAATATACATTAAGCAGTGCAGAAGGGTGACGGCAGTAAAGTGACTTTATAAAGGGAGGGGAGACAAGGTTATGAGGTGTTCATGAGTCCAACAGCAGAGGGGAGGAAACTGTTCTTACCGTCCAAATGGACCGTAGCCTCCTGCATGAGAGGAGAGGTTGGAACAGTCCCTGGGCAGGGTGAGTATATATGTGAGAGGGATCAGCAGTGATACAACCAGCCCAGGTTGTTACCACGGGACCAGGACACCAGCAGGTTCACCTCCCTCATGTAGGTGGACTTATTGTTGTCAGAGATGAGTCCAATGAGGGTGGTGTTGTTCGCAAACTTGATGAGCTTCACAGAATTGTGGTTGGAGATATAAGATATGTTTTACCTTTTTGGATGAAACAGTGTTTGTTAAAAAAACAGCAAGATCTGTAAATACACTATAGAAGCTATGTTGCTGATTTCCTCTTGTTGTCACACAGTTGCAGTCAGAACCCTCACCTATGGTACATTTTTTAGTTTGAGGGGAAACCAGAGTACCCGGAGGAAACCTACGTAAATATGGCAAGAACATGCAAACTCCGCACAGAAAGGCCTTGGAGGTGGAATTGAACCCAGGACCTTCTTGCTGTGAAGCGCTACCCAGTGCCCCACCGTGCCACCATGTTTACACAGTCTCTGAGCATACCTAAAAGATCATAACAGCAGAAGCAGCAGGAGTATTATGTAAGTCCTTTACTTCTTCTCTCTGGGACTAATTTGAAACTATGACTTTGTTTATCATATCATACACACACACACACACACACGTGCATCCTCTTCTCCTTTTTGCTCCAAACCAATAGGTGTAAATGTGCTCATTTGGTTGAAAATAGGGTGATACATCATGTTCTGCCTCAATGATTATTGGGCCTCTTTATTTGTTTTTTCCTCTCGATGCAGGAAGAGAACCGGGCTGGATGGATTATGCATGTTCGTTGGTTTTATTACTCATAACAGATGTCTCCTCCGAGCGTGGAAGAGCAAAGAGGTTTTACAGCCTATTGCATTTTTCTTAATTTGTTGAGGAAATATTGGTAGAATAAGCTCACTGAACATAAATTTTGTAAGCAGGTTAGTGGTTGAATCCTGGAAATTAAGGGGGGACCTACAAGCAATTTCCACGATTTTGGAATCTAAGAAAAGTATCGTATACAATAAACATTAGCCAAAAGGAGAAATGCATTGTACCAGGTTATAGCAGGAGTGCAAATTTACTCCTGTAGTCCCTAAATGTGTGTTGGCTTTTGTGTCTGTGAATATATGTATGCTGCAAGGACCTGGTGAGACCGGTCTTTGTAAATTTGACTTGGTTGAAAAAACAATATCCTCAATATTTTCAGTGGAAAACACACTTTCAATATTATAATAACACTGCTTTCATTTACTTCCAATCATTTAGATGTTAGGTCAACAGATGGGAAGTGTGGTATGTTGCCTGTGGTCCGTAATTTGCCCAGGTAAGAGCTAGAGGCTAGTGGCTGTACAAGCTGGCTCCCTCTTACATGGAGGAACAACAGCTCTGTGTGACTAAGCTCCTGATCCATTGTCTGAGATAATTATGCTGTACTTAACTTCCTGCATTGCAGCGTGGAGCACTTTTTTCTAATCACACTGAATGCACTCTTTATTTCCCTCTCCAATGCCTTTCTTCTGTCAATCAAGGCTGCATGTAATAGGTTTGTCACATTGCACACTGGTAAATCCAATCATTTAGAAACATAATGGCATTTTGAATACATAACGAAACACATCCCTGGTACATACCATTTCATAATTGTGTTGCTTTTGTTCTCATGCCAATGCCCTGAGGTGTATTCTACTAAAGTATGTAGCTATAGTGACATTTTAAAGCAAGTGAACTGAGCATTTTGAAACAATTGAAAATGTGATTGTGTCCTTGTCAGTCCCTGCTGTGCTATATGGCACCTATATAATACAAATGGTATAATACAAATGGATTGATTAAAGCTGAATGTAAATATACTCAATTTCAACGGTGCAACAATTCAGAAAACACATTCATTAACTATAAGCATGTCCCCCGCCATGAGTTCGTTCCGAATCCTTTTCTGAGATTTCATACAAAGAAAAGAACTCGTGTTATTGTGCAAACAGCACTTTAAGCTGAGCTCTTGACAAGTACCTTGCATTCTTTGCAGCCTGACCCCTTCACCATATTTTTCAGAGATACTTAGCTTGGCCTGACCCTGCTGAAAGTTTGCCATTGAGTTCTGGATTTGTCCATTGCCAGGTGGCAGATGCAGCAGTCGGCGCAGAGAGGCCCATTCTTTCTCATGCACATACACTTCCTCCAGCTCATCTGGGGGAAACCAAAGGCATTCCATGTGAGACACAGTCCCTCCTCTGTGTCCTGGTTGGTGCGTTACTCTCTGGGGAGCCGTCCAGGAAGCATACAAACTTTACAAAGTTTAAAAAGTCACTTTACTGTCCTTGATAAAGTCTTTACTGCTTTACTTTACTTTACTGCTGTCACCCTACTGCACTGATTAATGTACATTGTATATTGTGTGCATTGACTGAGAGCCAAAGCAATTTCCTAGTTTGTGACTTTCTGCTACTTACAGGGCAATAAAAAATATTCTGATTTTGATTCTGATACAAAACAGATACCTGGGTCACTCTGTGAGGAAACTCTTGGTATTTGGTTCTTTCAGTCAATACCTTAAGCTCATGACCATGGGTGAGAGTGGAAACGTAGATTAGCCCGTCAATCAAGAACTTTACCCTTTAACTTTTCACCATGGTAGTGATGACATCTGAACATCATATTTTCTGGATTGAGACATTTCAAATAAAAACATAGTCAGGTCAACCATTCTGAGGTGACTCCTTTTAGACAGATACGTCGAAATGAAAACACAAACAAAATACAAAAAGTCATTAGTATCCTCTTTGGGGCCAGGACTCCACTGAAAAAGATGATCTGAATTCTCAGCAGGACTATCCTGATGAATGAAATAGGTAAAGTACAATTGCATATGCAAATTAAACTGTGAAAATGTAACCGTTACAGTAACTAAAAATTAGTATTCGGAATATACCTCAGCACATTCATCATTGTATTTTCCAAATCATAAAGCATAGTGTCTCTTGCCATGTATGAAGAAAAAAGTGTAGGTGCTCAAGCATACCAGCAGATGGTAGCATGGTACCATTGTGGCCAAGGAACACAATGAGACTTTTAATTTCCGTAATACAAAGCATGGTGATAAAATGCCATACATAAATAAATGTACGTGATAAATAAGCATATGAAATACTGATTTAATGCACTTCCAACTAAGTGATTCAAGCTCAATACACTCAAGTCTATGCACATTTGGCTTAATAGAGAGGCAAGCCATGTCAAAAGCAATTACATATATTCCTCAATGAGTCAGTCACTTGTGTAATTAGTCTGTAATATAAAATTCACAGTAACACGACCCTTGTTTAACCTGCCAGTGACTGTGCAGACGTGCAGAAGAAGCAGCCTTTTCCCGTAATGGAATTGTTGAAACTAGAAGTGAGTCTGGTCCTATGATATAATCTCTTTGGTATTAAGATATAATGTACATCAAATAAAACATGTATCTTTCTCTTTATTGTGTTCATCTTTTTGTATATTTTTGTTATCTATTTGGAGAATAACCCTGAGAAACTATTTACTGCATGGATCTGAGAGGCAAAGATATGACAGAGACCATTTCTGACCCATTTCTTCAATACTAGCCATCCTTGTATTCGTTATGCCAGTCTCCATTGGTTCACAATTCCTCCTCTTCACTTCTATATAATTCCCTTTGCACATGAGCAGGAAATCTTCGTCATTGTTACCTGCTCTTCTTTTGTGTGTGGGTCTGAGAGTGTGTGTGTGTGTGTGTGTAAAAGCATATGCTTTGTGCAATTGAAGTTTTATGTACAGTATATAATTCTGTATATTATTGTAATATGACTTTTTGATGTTTATTGATTGTTTAATACAAGTTTGTTTAATGTTTGTCAATTAAAAACTTTTATATTTATTGAATTTGATCATTAGTCTTTAATAACAACTGATCTTCAATTAAATGCATCGTAAGTCTTTTTTTTAATGGGGTGGAGCGTTAGACATAATATTCGATAAGTGAACCGTTATTCGTCCCACAGTGGAGAAATGTTGTGGTTGCAGCACACATACAGAACAGGAATAAAAGCACACACGGAGCTCAACAAATTTGCAGAGATAAGTAGCTATGAATGCTTCTTTAGGCAACTGACAAATACCTTTAGGCAATAAGGCAAGTCCTAAGAAGCCGACTCAATGACAATCAACAATTACGGCCTGCTAGTGATGAGACCCTGCAGGAATAATCAGGTGGCCAAAGGAAGAGATTCAGACCACAGATGTTAAAACTCAAAAGCTCCTCACCATGCATGCCGGGTTCCATCCCAAATCCAGCACCCTGAGACTGTACGTAAGCCGTAAAGAAGGAGACCTATAGGACTAGTGAACGTGAGAGCCACTGTCTAGGACGAGACATCCAAACTACATAAACTCTCGCCGTTGCATCCACGCACCACCGAACTCACTTATTCTTACATCCCGTGTTGTGTGTTAGATTTGAACATGCTTGATGTACGCCCAGATGGCCCCTCGTGACCTGTGTGGGCTCCTCTGCACGACTACATCAACTTCATAATCTCACAGCCACAACAACCAACCCATACGGACTCCTCGCACCAAAGACATGCAATTACACATTCAGGGGCTGCCCTCGGGCTGAGCGTTGATTAAAAGCAGGGCTGACTGTGTGTGTAGGCTGGTGCTTTGGTATTTCAAGGTCAGGTACACACACTAATCCCTGTGGTTTAACCTGCTAAGCCTCGCTTCACATCTTCTGCTGTTTCCTGAATGATTAGCTGGTTCAACTTTTGCAGAAATTCTGGGATCACAGAGAGAAAGGTTGCACTAGAAAGATGCACTAAAATGACGTGTGTCTTTACATTCAGGTGTCTGCACTGTACAGCATGGGATGTATTAAAACAAAATTAGCTATGTAAAAAAAAATTTCTTCCAATCACAGGACGGGGCTTCAGAGACGGGGAAACACACACATAAACACTTCATGCAAAAAGGGAGCAGGGTGAAAGTTTTGGGGAAAAAATTGGCTTCTTTAGATAAGCATTTTCAGACAGAAGAGTGAAAAAGAGGACCACCTTACTCAGCCCAACAGCTCATGATTCACAGGGCTCTTATGCAATATGACTTAAAATAATTAAGCCATCTTTTGGTCTGATTTGTTCTTTTTGGACGATGGGCATTTTCTTATTTATGAAAAAAACCCAGTTGTAAATGTGTCAACAATTTCCTCTATATTTCTGATTACACAATTGTGGTGACATTTTCTGTAAAGAAGGCAATAAGTTTGGGCCTTGCAATGTACTTCTGAAAATGGCACAACACAAGCAATGCTTTTAGGCCTATTCCTCTCTGCTTTGTTTTTTGGACTAATTTTGTGAAATGTGACAAGCTGTTTTGAGAAAATCTGTTTCAAATTTGAAATGGAATATTTTTCTTGTAGCTAAACATGCATAGAAGTCCTGTACCCACGATACCAAATGTATTACGGGCCACATCTTAACAAGGTAGACGGTAGAAAGTGGATACTGTGTTGGTCAAGAGTATCAAAGCTCAAGCACACTCAACCTAAAAATAGCAGAAAATGGTTTATTTAATCCATTTAACAGACACACACCTGTGCACATCCCATTTGTGTGATGCATGTTTGGTTTGTACTGTTAGTCTGCGTTGTCTATCTATTTATTGTTTTGTTGTTTCTTATTGCAGTGGTTGGTATATTGTCCCGCCTCGTGTAAGTTTTTTCCTGTCTCATGTATGTATTGCCTGTATATGTTGCAAAAACAAATAATTCTTTTGGGTGAAAATGTGCTGTTCTCAAAATATCCCCATGAGTCCGTCAACTACTCTACTCCCACTGACTTCTGCTGTCGTTCTGTTCTGCCTCGAGCCCTCGCTGAAAGTCCAAGCCGCCGTTCTCCTGTGGACCCACCACCTGCAGGAGGATCAGTGAGGAGACAGTGCTATGAAGATTGGGTGGCAGCTTTGATTGCCACACCCCAGACCCAGAAATAAATGAATAAAGGAGACGAGAATGAATGAATGAATGAAAGAAAGTTCCTCAAATTAATAAAATCTGAGTCTATCAATGTTGGTTATTAGTGGCTATCTCGTTTAGCTGCAGAAGTCCACTCCCATCAGTCTGCACTGCAAATCCAACTACAGACACAGGTGTTCTTTTTTAACTACTAAGACCGACACATGTATCTATTTTTGAAACTTAAAAGGCATGAGCATCCAGAAATAAAGAATACATATTTATCTTGTGAAGCACTATGGGTTACACTGTATCAAATGTGCTTGATAAATAAAAAAATAGATTTAGATTTTTTCCAAAATATTCAAATTTTTCCACTTTTGGGAACTTCAGGCAATGTTTGTAATTGTAAATGAAATATAAATAGACATTTTTTTTTCACCTTTATTCAACCAGGAAAGTCCCATTGAGATTAAGAACCTCTTTTTCAAGGGAGTCCTGGACAGAAGTCACATACAGTTACATACAATTACAGATTATTAAAAAACCACATACATTGCAACAGCCTAAATGTCTAAAATTACATACCAGGACATTGCTTCCACCTTCTCCCTTTGAAGAAGATCCCTGCTGAAACCTGGCTTCTTTTAATGTCTGCAGTCTGTGATTTCTGTGTGTTTCCCGCCAGGACTTGGCCCTGTGCGTCCATTTGATGTAGAAGGTCACCACGTTGGATGTCAAGCTGCAGTAGTCGCATGAATCTCTCTCATCATCGCCTCCACGTGGAAGGCCTTTTGAAAAATAAAGACACAAGGATATGGCTATTAATATTTTCACGGACATTCAAGGTGTGTCCAGCTATAAAAAGATTGCGCTGTCGGTTTGTGTGGAATGGCACATGTCCACTTATTCAGTTGGCCTAATGATGCTGCAGACACAACATCCTGGTTCATTAAAGGAGACGACAAAAGCGACCTTTTGAAGCATAACATTTTTCATCCATCTCTGCCCCTTCTGCCTTAAAGCCCCTATCTCATGTCACTCTCATGCATCCTTTGAAACGAGGAAATATCTACATCAGTTTCCAAAATCGGCACATCTATGAGGAGATGGTGACGCTGGCGACACACACAGGCAGCAGTGACAACAACAAGACACTGTGGCACTTTACAGCCGCAGCCGCCCCGCTGTGGCACCTGGTGATCCAAGAGGTTAAGTGTCTTGCCCGAGGACACAACGACAGCAGACATCAGCGGAAGTCGGTGGAGAAAGTTTTGTGGTGGTGTCGGTGTATTGAAAAAGTTGCCAATACACCGACACAGATCAGAGAATGAAACAACACAGGAAATGCAGTAATATCAAACACATGTGTAGTTGCCATTGGTTCGCAGGGGAAAATGACCAATGTCCATAAATGCTCATTGCCCTTTGCTCATTTATTAGAAAGGTACAGAAACCATATACATTAGCAAATATGTGGCTTCTTATATTAAATGTGCTTACAACATACAACCTTTGATATTTCCACTGTAGTATAAAATAAAGCACCAATAGGCAAAGTATTATAGTCTTATCATCCTATTTAATGTGCAAGAGTAATGCAGAATATTTCTGTTTAAAGTCAGAGCAGTCACTATAGTGATTGACTGGGCTAATAGTTTTAGGGTGGGTTGTGGGAGGGGTTTGAGATGGTGCTGTTATTGATGCAGACAGAGAAGACCAAACCGCAATCAATGCTCATAGCCTTAATACTCAGCCAAAAAAAATCAATCCAAAAAAAGATCATGTTCAAATGCAGAGCAAGGTTGTAAAACGTGGGGTAAATATGAGACAGTGAATGGAGAGATTCAAAGGTTTACTACAGTTCGTTCACAGTAAGGGGATGAGACAACATGTAGGATCAATAATGGATGTATTGGTATATCAGAGTTTCTACTGAAATCAGAGTCGGCCAATATCAAATCTGTCTCTTTCCATTCACGTCTGTGTGTAAAAGTGTTCACTCAGATGTAGGTCACTAATAACAAGAATAATGTGTTTTTGTGTTGTTTTTTTTACCCCTATTTTTTTAATGATAGGCCTTTACCCAAGTGATGTTTCAATTCCAATCTTCCAGTAGATAATGACTCAATGATGATCTAACAAATTGAAGTTGAGGAAACCATAATGGGTTAATTGAATTAACTTTTATTGACAATAATTTTGAAAATCACACTTTTTTCTTATAACTGTGAAAATGTCATGACATTTTGTTATTATGATGGAAATAAATACAAGTATAAATAGATAAAACAAAAGACTATATTGTAATATATCTATCCCCCAAATAACACTTTTCTGATCTCAGTCCCAGATCCACACTATGTCTGTCCATGAGAGTCGACCCATCTGTCCCTGTGGTTATCTTCAAGATTTCTCTTTTTATCCCTGTGGGTTTTTGCCACTGCACGAGGAGATTCTTGGAATCCTTTTTCAACATACTAATAACATAAAAAACAAATGATAGTGCCTTTGTCTACATGTGTGCCTTCTGTATATGAACATTGTTAGTGTGTAATACGTCATTACCATACATGTGGTCTGTGTTCCGGTTGGTACGTCATGTTATGTGATGCATGGTATGTTCTGTATTTACCAGAGGTGGGACAAAGTCATTGTTTAGCAAGTCACAAGTCAGTCTCAATTCATTGCCCTCAAGTCCCGAGTCAAGTCACGAGTCAAGACAGGCAAGTCCCGAGTTGAGTCCAAGTCAAAGGCCAACAAATCTCAAGTCAGTCCCAAGTCCTACGGTTTGACTTTCGAGTCCTCTCGAGTCTTTTTGACCGCGATTTGTTTCTTGTTGGTCTCCACGTACTTTTGTAGGCAAACAAAATAATGGTAGGAATCATTTTGCTGGTGCATTCTCGTTGGTCTCTGACCCATGGACTAACAGTTTGTTCCATGTCGTTGGCTGCTGGTAAATCAAAACTATCTACGTGATCTAATTGGATGTTGTGCCAGATGCAGGCTCAGTTACACATGCACAGACCACACATAAAATCAGAGCAGTCCGTGTCAACATACTTTTTATCTTTGGGGTTTTTAATGGGAAGTAGCAAGTGCAGCAGTGCAGCATATATGAATATGAGTATTGGGCTAGGACCTGTATCTATATAATCAGTTTAATGTCCGTAGTGGTTATTGTTCCAAAGGACTGAAGGGACCAATGGAGGGGAAGGACCCTGGCCTGTATGAACTGGACCAGCATTAGTAATATCTCATATCATATCATATCATAATTACCAATATATCATTACATAATAAAATGTCTCATATAAATTAATTCAAATCAGTCAAAGCACTGATTCTCATATCAATGCACCATAAACAATAGTGCAAATATTAATCTAGCTTAGTGCACATAATCAAAACAACTATCTAATGTATGCAAACTTTAGCAGGAGGAGCACAGCAAAAACATACTCATAATAATAGGCCTCGGCGCCCACACAGAAAAATATAAGAAATAGCTAACAGAGCAGCGCAGGCTAGCGCTAGTTTGACTCACCAGTTCCTCTTTAAAACACGGCACACAGTGTGACAACTGCGTCGATTCAATTGTATGAGGCGCCTGTAGTGAAAGCATATCAATTACGGTTTGTAGAACAAAATATGACGTTAGGTCGCGATAAATACCTGCAGCTCGCTCATTTCCAGCTCCCCTAGACAACACACCCACCGGTGAATGCAGTGCGCTTGTTTAGGGAAGTGTTGCTGCGCGAACTGCGGGGAACTCACGTTCGAACTCTCTCGCGAGCGCTACAACTACCGCGAGGCTTTGTTTCTTCAGAGACGGCATAGATAGAAAGAGAGATGCGGAGAAAGGTAAAAATGGCCCGGGTTACGCAAGTCTTTGCAAGTCAATTGGCGCAAGTCCAAGTGAAAGTCAGAGTCATTGATGTTAAAGTCCAAGTCGAGTTGCAAGTCTTTTTACATTTGGTCAAGTCGAGTCTAAAGTCATCAAAATCATGACTCGAGTCTGACTCGAGTCCAAGTCACATGACTCGAGTCCACACCTCTGGTATTTACTGTTTATGAAAATGCTTGTTCATTACATTGTTACATTAAACGATATGTGAAATTTGTAGTCATAATACATGATTACAATATTTAGATGAATGGAAACAAGCTGATAAGATTATTTTCTCTGATTCAAACATACTCTATCACCATAGACTATATAAAAAAACATTCACAATTGTATACAATTCTCATTCATGAAGTTTATTTGATTCATATCGTATATCCTTAATACAACCTTCTGAATGGAAAAAATATATGACAAATTTTCCAGTTTTACACCAAAAGCACATTTGTTGTAATGTTGTTCAAGCAAACAGATGTTTAAAGTCAAACCTTCTGCGATTTTCTTCCTCTAATGAAAAAAAGAAAACACATCTATATGTCGTCTGGGAGAGCTGTGTTTCTATCTTTGAACATGACCCATAACGTCTGCAATTCTGTTTGAGTTTCAGTTTCACTTTGATGCTCGCGAAATGCAGCTTTGTGTATTTTTCAAACGGCTCTTTTCTGTAATAATGTTTATGGATTCATTTTACATTGGTAAAACATGTTTTATTTTTTTTGGGGGGGGGGGTTGACAGCGGCTCAGTTGGTAGCGCATTGATCTTTGGGCCTGAAGGTTGTAGGTTTGATCCCCCCACAAGACCTACTCCAACTGCCCCTCTCATGTCTGCTGTCGTTGTGTCCTTGGGCAAGACACTTAACCCCATGTTGCCTGAAGTCCCAGCTGAAAGACCAAAGCTGTGTCACCGTTAACAGAGCAGCCATCTTCCCGTGGACCCACCACCTGCAGGAGGATCAGCGAGGGACTGGTGCTTTGAGCATTGGGTCGCAGCTCTCATTGCTACCCAGAAATGGAATGATAAAGGGGTTGAGAATGAATCAATGAATGATTACGGTTTTATGTTACTTTCACACAAGCATTAGGTGAGTTAAGGCAGTATCATTGAACAATATATCAATCACAGCACGTAGTCAGGTAAAATATACTTATTTTCACATTTGATTTCCATGGTAAATTGTCAGCCAAAACCTTAGATGACAGTTTAACATAACTGAATCTGGATCTGAATATAATCGTCACCGGATTTTTTAACTGGTTGAGAGCTGAGTAAGGGTTTAGCACTTTACTTTCTAAAGTCGCTGAACTAAAGGATGTGGCCAATACAAACAAGCGAAAACTAGAGATAGAAAAAAGCTAAGAACTATGGAAATGGATTTTATGACATAGTTCCCTTTTGTGGTTTTAAAGTTAGGTACCTCAGCTTTAACTTCCCCCAGTAAGCTATACCGTCTCACCACACATCATATCGTTCCATCCTTGCTCTCCCACCACTCATATTCCCACCGTAAACATGGGCGTTACGCGGGGCTCACGCAGTGCAATCACAGCGCCACCTGTGTGCCAAACGTGCCACCTCCGTGCCCGGTTTGCGCACCGGGCGTGGTTGTGTGTCTATCGTTAGCCTTCGGGATGGGGCATAGTGGTAGTAGTGGCTGCGGGGCTGTTGTGGATGCTCCGTGATGGATGGAGAGTGACAGATCGGGGTTAGCCGCCAGGGGAGTCCATTTTCCTTTTGCGCGCTCCCACATCCGAACAAGAGGAGCGAGGGGGAGTCACTATACAAGGCGCCGACAGAGAGAGTGCTGGACGCGTCCCTCTCTCCACACACACATCTCTCTCTCTCTCTCTCCCTCTCTCTCTCCTCTCATCCCGTGTCACTTTCCCCTCTCCACAGCGTGCATCAGCCAGCTCCAGTCGCTGCATTGACGCCACCACCTTCAGAACTAAATGTGCAAAGTGGAGACGGATTTGCTTGGTTGCTTGGGAGAATATTCACCTTTTCATAACAGCAGATTTGATTTCTACGCCCTGTATGTGAAACAACGCGGATGGATGCAACCGTTTTCCATTCGCCGAGAAAACCGCTGCATTGCACGAGTGGGATTTTTAAGTTTTCTGCAGCAAAGGAGTTGAGAACGCTGCGCCGTTTTGGAACATGGGTGTAGACTGACGCAGAGCAGGAGGATGCACTTGTAAAGACTGGATTTGAGGCGTTATTTGTTAACCCCCCACACACACCCACACCATGCCTCTCAGGACGTTACTTGTCTTATTAGCCTTTACGCACGCCTCTCTGTCCCTGTGGAGCGATGGTGAAACGCAAGGTAAAACAGGCGACAAAACGGGCGCGCACTTGGCGAGAACTTTCCACTGGACCTCAAGGGAGAGCCACCCTAATACCAAGTCACGGGAGCACCACGCCACAGGTGCAGGAGCAGCGGGTGGTGGCAAAGCGTCACACAACTTTACGCACCCGGGGGGGAGAGTGGTAAAGGAGGCGAGAAAGACCGCGCGCAATAGCGGCAACAATAACTTGAATAGGACAGTGACGAGCGCTCAAGACGCGCACTGGGACCTAACGCGTCAACAGCGTAACAATAACAAGAGGATAAAGTTGAATGGTGGGCTTAGTGCTCCAGCAGCAGGTGGACACTACAATGCGCCTAAGCCCTCTTCAGTACGCGTGGAGGAGGTGGGGGGCGACGGGCGTAAAAGCGTCTCCAAAGAAGATGGGCATAAGAAAGCAGCGTCTAAAAGGGGGAAGACTCACCGAAACAAAAGCGAAAAAATAATCCAAGCACAGGCGCTCTCCGCGTTTTGGGAGCCCATGCCCAAACCAGTGGCGCTTACGTCCACGGATCTGCCCTTTGACATGTACACAAGGAGGACAGACTACTTCTACACGTTCAGGGGTGAGGAAAACCCTTGGGACGCGACCCCTATGACGCCCCCGAGTTCCCTGGATTTCGTGGACGAGATCAAGAACCCGTTTTGGCCCGTGACCAGCGAGACGTTCGGGGCATACGCGATCACGTGTGTCTCTGGAGTGATATTTCTCGTGGGGATAGCAGGGAACATCGCTATCCTGTGTATTGTGTGTCAGAATTACTACATGAAGAGCATCTCCAACTCCCTCTTGGCTAATTTGGCCGTGTGGGATTTTGTTCTCATCTTGTTCTGTCTTCCCATGGTGGTTTTCCATGAACTGACCAAGTCCTGGCTGTTGGGAGAGTTCACCTGCAAAGTTGTGCCCTACTTGGAGGTAATGTTGATGCTTATCTTGAGTTTCCTTTGTTTGTGTACTGTCTCTTTGCAGTCTTTCTAAAACTGTGGCATATGGACTCAATGAGAGTTCCATTTGATTATTTCAGGACATATATTCTGCATTTTTGCCCTGTTTTGGCTCAATCTTCATATAGGACCATTACAGAAGCACTTTAGATCCATAGAACTTGTTGCTATATACTATTTAATGCTATTAATGATATTAGGTGTAATGCGTAGATCTGATGGTACTTGATATCCCTGAATCTTCTTAGGGAGTGCTTTGACTTTAAACTGAGCTCTGGTTTCGTTCATATTGAGAGTGCAGACAACAGCCTTTATTCAAGTGCAACAATGAGTTAGGTAAGAATACAGTTTCTTCAAAGTGCTGTTTAAAGGTACCAGTCTGGGTTCTCATAGACCATTTAAATTGACTGTTTAAAAAAAATATATATATCATAGAAATACACATGGGTATGGCTGATGGTCTGGTGGAAGAACATTATAAGTTACTGGGCAGTGGTTATTGAAAATAATTGATGGGTTGGGGTAAAATGACTGGTAGTCTAACCCGGTTCTATCATTCATGTAGGTTCCTGATATTTGTATTAATGGCCCTATCCATAATTGAATGCGGAGTTAGGTGGTCCTTTTAGGGTCATTTCTATTTCAAAATGGTAGAAATGAAAAGTAATGAATTGCAGGGTTATTAGTAATATTTACCCATCTTTAAATGTCACAGTCAGACTTTCCATGGCTTTTGAGCAGCAGAGCATGTCATGTTGGGCTCTTTTCTGGGGGGATTAAAGGTTTCGGTTAAAGCACCTTTCGGGAGATATAGGATGTCACCTCACTCTGCAGGAAAGACTGTCGCTTAAACACTTGCTGTTGGAGACAGCCTCTCACCTGGCCCTGAAGGCAACCAAACAAACACACACACACACACACACGCAATAACCACACACACACACGCAACAACCACACACACACACACTCACTTGTATGGCAATCAGTCGCAATTATTGAACAAGCTGACATCTGGTTTCAAAGTGCTCCCACTCACTCAATTCTAAAAACGTCCTTATTTGTCTTACATTAATGACTTAACTGGCCGTCAATAGTTCTTTCACATTTTGCTTATTCATTGCTTTGTGCACAGCAATCAAAATGGATGAATCTGTGCCTGTGTGACGTCATTACATTGAAAAGTAGCATGGCTCAGCAGGGACCTCACAGAAAAGGACAAAGTGGCATTTGATGTGAGGAGCAGTATCAGGGCTGCACCCATGAAATCACAATAGCAGGAGTGGCACCACATTTCTGGCTTCTAAGAGAGTCTCAGTCATTCATTTTCTATTTTTAGCCTGTTGTCTTCATTGTGTGGGTTTTGAATGTTTGTCCTATTCATAACCAAAGGTTCAAGACATCCAGTTAATCTGATCAGTCATAGCACTCTTTTTTCATGCACAAGTGAATTTTTTCTCAAGAGTGAAGGAATATACACTTACAGGAGCCCTCTATGTGCAGTTGACCTAATAAAATATTTCAGATCACAGTCTGTACACGGATTTACATGAACAAACACTCAAAACCACTGAATGTGAATGCAGAGAACAGACAGGTCAATAGTCACTTTTGAATGCACTATTAAACCATGCCAATACATGTCAATTCATTCAACATTATGAAGAAAACAAAAATCTGATTACATTTTCATGAAGTATAAATATATTTACAATAGGACTTTACATGGCAAGTAAAAAGTATTTTTCTTTTTCAAAAATGTTAAATCTACATACTACTTTTTTTAGTGCTGCTCTGGGTCCAATGCACAAAAGTAACCATTTTGTCACACTTAAGGGTTTCTATGATCCTAGTTTTTTTAATTTGGTTTATTGTTTTTTATTGCTTTGTTTATCTAGATACAAGCCCAATAATGATTGACCAATCAGATGCCTTTTTTCACGGGGTAAATCCAGCCTGCCGAACCAACCACCTTAGCAACACATCTGCCTCTGATACGGCATGAAGTTTAAGCAGTTGGAACAAATACCTACATAACGATATTGGCTCCAGTTAGCTTATGCTCAATTCGGCTTCTTCCACACTCTGCAAACACTATGGGTGACATCAGCACCTGCTCAGTCCACCTCTAGCACACACACACAGTCTGTGAGTGACACCTGAGACCTCACATTGTGACAGTTAAATTATTAAAATGCTAGACAAGACAAAAGATACTTTCTTGTTCCATTTAGGAATCTTCAAAATTAAATAAAGAGAAATGTTCCCTAATGCAAGTAGATTTTGTTTACCTATTTTTTGTCCTGTTCTTTTTTGCATCAAACTTAAATATCTGCAGTCTTTGTGATTCAATTGCAATTAACAATGCAGCCATATACTGCATCTTCTCTGTTCAAGGCATTATATTCCACTGCTTGGTATGTACATATCTTTAGTCTTAACAGCATCAGAGTATCACCTCCCACTGTTACTTCACATGTGCTCCACCCTTTACGTATTATTTAATAACTCCAAAAACCATCACCACATGCCTTACGCTGGAGACCGGACATAACTGCTGCAAGATAGATGGACAGTTTGCTAATACATTATGTCCTTATTATATTGCATAATTTGTCACAAATTGAAACAAAAGAGGGACCCAACAGGACAACAATTTAAGTGGTTAAATAAATGAATACAATTCACGTTATAAACTTGAGACCCAGGCAAAGTGATGGTGCTTTTGATGCTTTGAGCCAATGCATAATTTGCATTTGAACTGAATGAAAATTTAATTGCAATTAGAGTAAAAGAAAACCCATGAAGAGTTTGTTGTAGCAGCTAATCATCTCTTCTTTTGTAAAGACTAATGCTTTTATACATGGTCCCTGTTCAATAAGCTCTAAACTAAACTGAACTATTACGCTGTTTTAGAACAATATTGTAAAATAGAGTGAACAATAAGTATCTATTTCTGTTCTAGTTTAATACTAAATAATCCCAAAGGTCTAATGTATGTAGAAAATGCAATCCCACAGTGAGATGAATGTTGGTCAATAGGACATCTCGTCCACAGCTCCACAACTCCAGAGTACGTCTGTGCCATTTGTGAAAGGGGGTTGTCCTGGGGCCCCAGGGCCCTCTGGAGCTTTCAGCACAGAACACACAGATGCACTGATTCCCCTGCAGACATTCACTCTTCACTTAACCCAAAAATCACATATCAGTGTTCTTGCCCTGGATCCACACCAACTCACAAACACACACGTGTGGGCTGAAGCGTGCAAAACCAAATCCAGCTGTGTGCAACGCTCTCTGAGACTAGAGTGTCATCTGAAAATGTAAATTCAGAGCAATATTCAAACAGGTCGGACTTTTATTACATGTATAGTTTGTTGATATAGGCTTTACCTGATAAAAACCTGGAATATTGAAATGTAGTGGTTTATTTCCATTGTATCTGCTCGTGCATCATTCATCAATTTGCTCTAAAGTTTGACACATTCTAATTATTTTTGTTAAATAGATCCTTGCGTGCATGTTTTCTTTTGCCTTTTTCTTGTAATTGTGTTTGTAAGAGACATTATAGCTCTTCTCTGTACCCAATATTGCAGAACCTGTCACCACACAGATCAAATGAATCAGGAATGTTTAGTTATCAATAGAAAGGACATATTGGCAGTGAAACAATATTTTTGTGCCACATTCATGTATCACACCCATGGCTATCTGGGCCAAAAATAACAATGTTGCCACAAATGTCAACTAATTAGCTGGGAATTCTCGTTTGAACTGTCCCCAAGCCTGTGCATTAAAATAGAAGAAAGCTTTTTTGAAATGTTTGTGGACGACCTCACCCTGTGCCCCTATTGGCTGTTGGTGTTGACATACTCTCACCAGTGAAGCGCAGAAAATAACAAATGATTGCTCACGATTTCTGTTTTCACCAGTCTCGCTTTACAGCCACTGACAGAAAGGACAAGTTTACAAACAGAGAAGGCTCTAATTAATTTGCCACGGATCATTGACAAGCATAACACTGCCGCGCTATGATTGCAATGGTTCGAGCCCATTACCCTCCGAGAATTAAAATAATGAAATAATGCAACTGGAAGTACACCATGCATTAACTTAAGTGGGCTTTCTGTGTTTATTTTCATCCACTAGAACTGTTACCAGACTACTTAATGTGTAAAGCAAGCCACTGCAGACCACACTGGCCATTAGCCGTGCGGTTATAAATCTACATTGGCCCACAGTCTCGCGGGGAACTTGCAGTTGCTAGGGTCTTAAATCACCCAAGGAAGTGTAAGTATGTTTCGCAGTCTCTTTGAAAATGTAATGTTAATGATTTCCTATAGGTTTTTCCTCATAACTAAATCATGCATCTATACGTTCTGTTGGCTCTGTGCGTTTCTGTCTCGTGGTTGGTGTCTTTGAAACATATGGCCCGTACAGAGCTGTGTGCAGCCTGCAGTCACAACTATAGACTGTTTTTGATATGGTACAGTAGGCTTCAGCTACTGTGGCAGAAGGAGCAGGGGAGAGAGAGAGAGGGGGGGATCCAATAATGCAATTTATCAGTCAGTGGGCACTGTCGCTTCTCTATTTATGGTGTCATTTGAATTGCATTATTTGATTTTGGAAAGCATGATATCTGAATCAGAATCAATTTATTGCCATTTGCAGAAAAAACTATGTTGGAATACAAACAGGAGACACTGGGGGCACCAACACCACAAAGCACACACACACACACAGACAAACACAGAAAGAATAAAAATAGCAAGGCAAGACACAGTGAGGCACATAAAAAACTCTTAAAAGCATTATTAAGAAACTGCAAAGGAGCTGCAAAGAGAAGCAGATCTCAGAATTTGATGGATCATGCTAATAATCTTAGAAGCAACATGTTGGTAGGTGTTATTGAATTCTATTTCAGTTGGAGAGCAGTGTCCCTTACAACTCTGTGGGAAAGTAGACATTTTTGAATGACCAAAAGATCATTCTTGGATAGTGATTCAATTCACAAACTTCAGAAAATTCTGCTTATGTCTGAAAGGCTTCTACTGGTCTACACGGGTGACATGGTGGCTGAGTGGATAGCACTAACAGGGTCTTTCTGAGCGGAGTTTGTATGTTCTCCCCGTGCCTGCGTAGGTTTCCTCCGGGTGCTCCGGTTCCCCTACCATCAAAAACATGCAATAGCTCTGGCATGCGCCTCTTGTACTGGCGACCTCGCTCCCTTCCCTGTGCGGAGTGAGAGACAAATGGCCACAAAAACTTGTGGGCAATTTGCACTTTGTGACTCTGGTCTGTGAAAGACGGTATATAAATAAAGATTACTTACTTACTTAACACCGTGCATAATGTTTTGAATATTGTCACCATTTCTAGTCTCCCAGACATTTATTAGACCATAGTTGTTATGGAAGACAAGGCCAAGGCATTACAGAGAAACTAGCTCTAAACCAAGACTAGACGTTGGACAGTTACCATAGTCACGAGGTAAAACATTTCAGCTGCCTTGCTCCACATTGTTAAACCATAGGCTCTTTGGAGACGGAGTAAAATAAAGACTAATCTGAATTTGTTGCATTTGTGTCATCATTATCATGTCTATGTCTCCAGGGCTTGTTAATGACACAGCGTTTAGTCATCAGCCACAAATTGACTTTTTCACTAATTCTGATTCTTTTGAAAAGCGAAAATGACTAAAATGAGGCAGAATAATCTACCTACTAACATAGAATCTAGTTTTCATCTAGACATTATGATAAAAGAGTGATGCTTTGTTGTTATTTCAGGGCCATTTCTAAAGTAGTATCCGAGCTCGGTGCCCAAAGGTTTGACTGTGTTTGTTGCAGCCCTCCGGTTCCTGCTGCGGAACTTCCCCCTGGATCTTAAGTCTAAACTATTTTATTTCACTGCTAAACAAATTGCCACAATTACATTAAAGGGTCATATTTCTCACCTCAAATGTTGTTAAAAGTAACCTTTATGCCCAATTTATTGAATTATTTATCAGAACTTTCATCTTGATTGCGGCTTCTGTTGATCTCGTATTGGACTGAATAACAAAATGGACTCTACAACACTTATGGACATTTATCAACATTCATGGACATTGGATTCTCCCTATGGACCAATACATACTGTATGTGTTCTATATCTTTTGTGTCTTAACTGTTGATTCTCTGATCCGTGTTGACGGTTCTGTCAAGTCCTCTGAGATGACTACTGTTGTGATTTAGGGCTATACAAGAATAAAAGTGAAAGTAATGGTTAGCTCCACTGTTTCCACAATAACAACAGCTTAATCCTCCCCATGATTGAAAATACTGAATCAATTCAAACCATAAATGTGTAAACTGTATTGAAAATAATTTTCACTCAAAATAAGAGTACCAACTCATGAAAAGCTCCTATCTGCCCGTTGCCCCACATTTCCCTGTCTAACTAACGGGAGAAAAAACACTTTCTGTCCTAAGGCCCCATGCCACACACCCTTCAACTTATGTGTTTGACTGAGTGTTGATCTCACCATAGTGTTTGCCAAATGCAGAAGAAGACAGTTTGAACATAAGCTCACTGAAACCAATTTCCTTACATGGGCATCTGTTCCGACAGGGTTAGCTTTGTTAGTTACAGAGGCAAACTTACGTGTTGCTCACATGGGTGCTAAGGCGAGCTGGACGAAATGAAGAGGCATCTAACCTCAACGGACAAAGACCATAATCAAAATAAAAAAACAGCAGTATTATGGAAAGTGCTTAACTTTTTATTTAAGCCCAAAAGGACTAGTGTGACACAAACAGATACTTAGCTGAAGGAGTAACTTTTGAATGTAAGTCAATTGGATCCAGAGTGAGTTGGAACAAAACTTTGTCCATGAGCATTTCCCTATTGAGCTTCATTGAGCGAGAGGGTGAGCATCATCCATCTATATACAGTCTGTGGTCAGTTTACACAGTTTGAAACAGATCTTTTAGGCATTTTTCTCCATGTCCAGTTAAGACAACAAGTGAAACATCATACTCCTAATCATATTGCTGCATAATCATTACATTCTCATTACGTGGGTTCAGAAAAGCATTTTATTTGTGCAAGGGTCCTCTGCAGTCTGCATGTGTTAGAAGAAAGCAATAAGTCCTTGTCACAGCCTGCTCACTCAGCTACACCCTCCATGCTTTGCAGACAGTGCTAGGTCCAGATGGGTGGGATGGCCCTCTGATTACTGCCCACAGCTCCCCTCTCTGTCTCTCCCATGTCTCGCTCTCTGCATCAGCAATGTGTGATTAGAAATGAGTCCCAGGGGAACCACTACAACGCACAGTTCCATACACACTCCATTTACACTATCAAAACAACTCAGCACGGCATGCATGCATCTACACACAAATCTCTCAATGTCATGCCCTGTCTTAGGCAAATGAGAGCTAATTGCTAGATATGTAAATTGCACAGTGTATAATTTGCAGTTTAGCATAATGCATGCTGGTTGGTTCATTCAGCGAGTCCTATAGTTACGCATGATGTTGACAAGACCATGAACAATGTTTGTGTTTTTTTTTCAATTAACCACTTGATAATTGTTACTGATTATACAGTGATAATTGGTAGGGTGAAATTAGTTGCTATTAATGAGGGTTGGCTATACCATTAGACTAAAATTAGGAGATCCTTTATCCGTCCCACAGTGGGGAAATTGCAGTGTTGCATCACAAGTTACACATAGCATAGGATAAATGATTAATAACTCTACACTAAAATAAATTAATATTAACATTTATTGTTTTAGGTGTGCACCAATCCAGCAATCAAGTAAATTCTGAAAACACATTTATTGTTTATTAAAGTGAAAGTGGAAGAAGTTTTGTCAAATGCAAGCAACAGTTTGACCCGCCCTCACAGATTCCTGATTCGACGCAATGAATTACTATGCTTGATAAGGCCCCTCATCATGGGTCTGACGACTCCTTCAGAAAATATTACTGGTGATGCTTGTTCAAAGGGAAGGGACTGTTTTAAATAAATGTATTAAGAAAAATACTTTATAATGATGATACTGCATGGTCATATGGTCAAAAATATGTGTTATATTCAAAATGAAATGAGTGGTAGTAAAAGTAACAAACGGCAGTGTCTATAGGGCTTGGTGAGCAGCCAGCCAATGCACACGTTCAGCAGAATACCATTGTAATGTCCAGGGGAAATGTGCCACAGGACCGGCTATAATTAAATGGAGCAGAAATGTATTGTGTGAGGGAAAAATTGCCCCAGACACACTGGACTGAGACCAAAAGCAAGCATATTGGTCAAGCATTGAGATGAAGAAAATACGTGTTTTGGACTTATTTCAGTCACAAAAAATGTGAGTTTGTAATTATAATCTTTAGTCTGGAAAACAAGACGGACTGGTCTACTCATGCGCAAGTTATGATAATTATTGTATTGTATTGATCCTGCCACATTTAATGTAATATAAGGCCTGCTGCTAACGATTAATTTAGGATTCACATTTTCCATCTATCAATATCTTTGATTATTTTAATACTTTATTCCCTATTTTGACTGATGATTGATTGCATTATGATATAGCTGAGGTAGATGCCACTAGAGATAAGAATAAAGCAAAGCATCTCCAGACAGAACCCATATAAAAACCTTATTTATATTTGGATCTACTCTTTATTTATGATTTTGAAATTAAAATTCATCCCAGAATGTTAGTAATGAATAGGTTTTATATGGCACTTTTTTTGGACACAAAGACACTTTGTGTCCATCCCTGTGTATTTTTTATTAATTCCATACACAGGGATGAAAAGGTACTGACTGGGGACTGACAGTAGCGAGGCAACCAGTTTGAGCCATCAGCCCCTCGAGCCACCACCAATTGGCTACTGTATAAGGTTAGAGAAATCCTTGTCAGAATAAAACCAAAGCCAAACCTGAAAAACCAGTGACCAATAGAACATATGCCAATGAGAAAAAGGGTTGTAGACCTAAGAAAGTAAAATAATAAAACAACACAAAAATATGTGTGATACAACAGCCAATAATAGTCCCATTCTGTTAGGATTAAGCCATACGGTCTTGTTCGATGAGATATTGTTGCGGGTCATTGTTCTATCATCTTCCTCTTCAATCACTCACTAGCGCTGTTAAAATTGGCCATTTGCTTGTAAATCACAGTTTGCTTACAGTCGAGTGCACTATAAAACATGCGGAGCCACACGCAGACACTAAAATACTGTCCGACTATACCCAGACACACCCTCAAAGACATGTCCCCATCACCCTCTCCCATCCACAAAGGGGCCAGTGCGAGATGGATGTGCCTGTCACTGCAGCTGGGGCTCTGGTGAGAATTATGGTGCGAGGAGCGAGATCTGTCTCACACTTAACCGAGTAAGAGCCGGCAGTCCCAGACACGCTGCATCTCTACTGGGCTTACTGAGTGTGTGTTCGGGTTAGGCTTAAAGTGTACAGTACGTATATCCATCCATCCATCCACTTCCGTTTCATCCGTTGCCGGGTCGCGGGGGGCAACAGTCTAAGCAGAGACGCCCAGACTTACTATACTTCTATAGTATAGCAACATTTGTCCCCACCGCATTTGTCCCATAATTCAATGCCACTGCATAGAACTCATTTAATAAGTAAGTAAGTAAGTAATCTTTCTCAGACCAGAGTCACAAAGCACTTTACAATTGTGGGAATTTGTCTCTCACTCCACACAAAGATGGGAGTGAGAGAGTAATTGAGTTGTTTTGAAATGAGTTGTATTAGTCAAATGATTCGCACATCATCTGCACAGTACTTTATACCACAAACAAACAAACACACACACACTCACGCAAAACACCGGCCCAAACAGTCCCTGACCCTACATGTCTCCCCAGTCCACAAATAAGTGCTGAGGGAATCACACTCGGAATCACAATAAGTGCTGAGGGAATCAAACCTCCTGTGGACTCACCACCTGCAGGAGGATCAGTGAGGGGCTGGTGCAGCTCTGACTGCCACCCCCCTGACCAGGAAATGGATTAAGGGGAAGAAAATGGATGGATGGATGGAATCACACTCTCTCCTCCACGTACTTATTTTTTACTCAAAACTTTACTGTATCAAGTTAGAAGTTGATTTTATTTCATCCTTACAAAACCCTTTTCATTTAAAACACACTTACAGAAAATGTCTTGTAGAATTTCCCCCACCCCCTCGTATTTATTTATTTCTAAAATCAGACTACTCAATTTAAATTTCTTAATAATGTTTGGTATCTCTTGCAGAATGTCCAGTGAGTCACTTGTTGATGATTAGCTGAGTGAGGATGGTCCTCTCTTTTTTACTCTTCTGGTTAAAAAAACGGATCTAAAGATGTGACAAGACAAAAGCACATGCATGTAAAAACTAGTGACAGAATCAAATGGTTTTTGATGGGGCGAGAAAACTAGTCATGGATTTTATTCCTATTTATCCAGACTATTAAACTGAATAATTCAAAATCTTAAATTATGTAATTTGTTACTATTTCTTGATTGATTTGAACATGTTTTATCCAGTATACAGCTGTTGCAACAACATTAGAGTGTGCATGACTTGGTAGTGCCCATTACCTCCAACAGAAGTGTGGTCCCCGCTCGGCCACATTCTCCACCAGGCCCAATTAGAAGACAATTAATAACACAAGCCTTCAGTGGCACCAGCTCACTGCATCTTTAATCAGAAGGGTAATGGAGGGTTATTAAAAGGGCACAAGAGGAAAACATGACAAGAGCACATGTTTCAGATGGAACTTTATAATGTACTGCGTTAAGTGACCGCTGGTGTTATACTAACTGGATGTACAAAATCCATGGTTTAGCGCTTCCTTCAATCCTGGTGTTCATATCGTGACAATAGTTTTGAAAATTCAGATCTGAGCCTTTACAACTGACCAATCAGGGGCTTTCTGTCACGGGCTGTAGCCGAGAACAAATGTAAACAACAATGGCAGCGGGTCAACTAATGCTACGTGTTCTTCGAGCGCTACACAGAGGAGAATTCTACTCTTTTGTTCGTCCAAACGAAACCACGCAAAGCTGAAGTTTCAGTTTCCATTTTTGCAGCTACTGTGAAATGTAGAATGATTCTTTCACGTCTTTGTGGTGGCCCGAGGAGGAGGATGTTGAGGAAGTGGTTTTATGCCTGGGGGTCACGCATGTCGTGTTTTAACGTTCCACTGCCCACTACTGGCCGGGCCCTAGAACTACATTGTTTTCTGTCGTCGTCTAAACACTGTGCACTTAAATAATGAGCCTGGTTGTCTTTGCTAATTGCATTGCAGCGTCTCCTTCTAAACGGGGCCTAATAGCTTCCACGTTAACGCTAATGCTATGGAAGACGTCAGCAGCTGTGTGCATAGTGCAGTGAAGCAGGACTGCTTAACTGATTCTGAGAATAAGTTTGTCTCACTTTTTCAGGAAGATTACTATTTGATATTGACCCAGAACGTCATATATAAGTTGATCTGAGATGACTACAATACCATATCAGCATTTTTTCAATGTAACTAAAAGAAAAATATTGACACCAACAAGTACTGGACATGAAAAAGCTGCATCCATTTTTAAAATGAAAGACATATTGGGCTCATATATCTCAGCCCTATCAGCATCCATCACAAGGGAGAGAAATCTATTACAGATGCTAATATTAGGTTGTTGGCTGTAATCTAATAGCTGATAGCATGATTGTATTCAAATAAGGATACATTATAGATATAGCAGTCCTTTACATAGATACAAGACCCCTTAATCTGTTGACTGCTTATCCTGGGTTATCTGTAAGCAGACAGATGCTTGTGGACCTCTCACTTTTAAAAAGATCCCACTAAACATCCGACGTCCACTCAACCTCCAGATCACGTCAATATCGCGTCGGTCGGTCGTGACCTTTTATTTACGTCCAAACGACGTCTGTGCAAGGTGCGCATCTGGACGTAAAACAATGACCTCCCATATACGTGGATATGACGTTCAATCCCGACCTCCCCTAGACGTCAAAAACAGGTCATCGGCCGACCGACGCAGTACGTCTTGATCTAGCAATACAATATATAGGCTGTGAAGCAACACAAGTGTACCTGACGGTAGTGTAGTGGTTAAGCAAATGTGTGTAGCCTTGGTTACGTGGGTTCGAGCCCACCTGTGTGTATTATTATCTTTACATATTTGTTTTGATTTTTAACAATTTTTTTCTGTTTGGTTAAAGACTAATAAACACTCAACATAGGATTACATAGTGGCTAATAATAAAACTTGTGAATGTATGCATTTGTTGTGCTAACAATCTCAAGTTTGCAAATATGGGGTAAGCACTTGAGATTTTATGCAAATGCATGGGTTCACAAGTTTTATTATTAGCCACTACATAATCTTATGTTGAGTGTTTATTCGTTTTTAACCAAACAGAAAAATTGTTCGCTAAAAAGTGAAAAGTCAAAAGTTTTCCAACGGGGATTTGAACCCGTATCGTTGCGACTGAAGTCTCATTACGCAACCGCTACACCACGGCCAGGCATTTTTACAGACTACTGTGAAAAAATAATACATAACACCCTAAACGACGCACAACCGACGCACACTTATGCGCCGCGCGAGTATAACTTTAGGCTTTACAGCCTGACACGTGAGTCGCTCGGTCGAGGACCTGTTGTTTTTCCACGTCTAAACGACGTAAGGTGTCAGCTGAAAGGGAGACACCTTTTTTTAGTTTTTAAGTTAAAGTTTAAAATATGATATTGTTTTTCATATTTCAAACTATTTTTAACACATCAGAATTCTTAGGTTAGACTGTCCAACAAACTATGTGTTAAAAAAGGTTAAGATTCTTGAGTTTTAAAATAATAATTCAATTCTAAAATGTAAAGTTACTGTATATTTCACAATGGTTTATAAACTGCAAAAAAGACAACAGTACTTAGTAAACTAAGTTTAAAAACAGGGAGATCAGCTTTAATATTTGGGACACTCCCATCATTTAGACACCTGTGATGTCATCAGTTGGAGTTGAGTTCAGGTGTGGGACCATGTGGGACCATGTGGGACCATAGGAGCACACAGATGTTACCTGCTGCAGAAAGAGAGTTTAATGTTCATGTATTGCTTTGTTTAATAAATGGATTTAATGTCTTCCCAGGTCTTCAATGTCAGAGACTTTCACTTCTTCTCACTGTGGCTGTTTAAATGAGCCACTACAGTTGTTATTTTTGTTATTGTTCGCTGCAAATATTAAATATCCATTCATCTGCTGGTAGAAAGCTAACTAGCGCTTGCAACTCTATTCAATTTCTTACTTTTTCTTATAAACATTAAAACCAGCCATATGATAATTAAAATACATTTACCTTTGCTAATGCAGTCAATTTTTTGTGAAATCCATAGAGTATAATTTCATGATTGTTGCAATAACTAATGTTCTATGTGTATTCCTAATGTGTCATGTGTGTTTGAGTCTTACAGGTGTCAGACTGTGTTGAAGGTGTTCAAAGGTAAGAATCACACTCTCACACATTGATTGTTCTTCTGTATTATTATGTTGTTTTTAGAATAAACCATTATTTGGTGTATTCTCTTTGAAAACATCTATCTTTTTCTCAGATTGTTCAGCAACTCACTCAAGATGAGGGAAAAGAGCAACAAGGGAAAATGCCCCCTCGGAAATGCTACGTGTGTAGAGTAATACAGGGGTAAGTAGCTTTCAGGGCTCATTTGTGTCCATGTGCAAAACAAATGCACATTTGCAATTGTTTTTTACATGGAATTACTCCAATGACCAAAGCCTTATCCCAAGTTTCTCAGACGGAGTGTCTTCCAGTGTCTCGAGCTAGTGCAGTGCCAAGGTTTGTATCACATGGTGATGGATCGAGTGGTTTGAGGCATTAATAGAAAGTTATGTGTTGTTATATCACTTTGCCACATTATGTTGAAACTAAACATGTTCCACATTTTCAGGTGCTTTGCTTGGACCTTGTGATGAGAAACTGAAGACCAAGAGAGGACACATGTTGGAACATCAACATTCAATAAATGCATTCTTCTGCCTTTCAGATTGTGTTTTTACATCTGGGGAACCTAGAGTGTAGCTTGTGCCTGTTTTAATACTGATCCAAACATAGGCGCTACAATCATGTTTTTTTACTTTGGCATAACTGTTCAGTACAGTAGTGTTCATAACACTGTGCCCTGTGTGCTTTAACTTGTACTTTGATGTAGAGAAACATGATTTTTAATGCAGCTCCATTTGCATTAATGACCGATATCCTTCTACTACAGTTGTTCTAATGATTTTTGAATGCTGTGTTTATCGTTTATTGCCCAGAGTCAGAACTAAACATGATAAAGCTGCATTTCAGATTCACAAGGCTAAAATCTGGAACGGTCTTCCTGGAAATGTGAGACAGGCTTCTTCTTTGACAATGTTAAAATCCAGGTTTAAAACACTTCTGTTTCTGCTTCAACTGAGAGATTTTATTTGTATCTTTTTAATTTACTGTCAATATTTATAATTGTAATGCCTTGTTTGATTGTTTCTATCTTTTGTTCAGTGCTTTGAGTTTCCTTTTGTTTTGACTGTGCTATACAAATAAACTTGCCTTGCCTATTGCAAAAAGTATGTCTCGACTAGTAAGTGATTCTGCAGAGGTTAAGTATGTCAATAGGACTGTAAATGGACGTCATATAAACGTCAATATTTTGGTCATATAAGACGTCGAGAGGACGTCGGACCCGACCGGTTCTGTACCACATTGTAACCTTGAATGAAGTGGCCGCGACGTCATTTGAACGTCCAGATAACGTCCAGATGACGTTGAAATGACATAGTTTTGACATCTGCTTGCTTAGTGGGAACAACGGAAAACGAACGTCATATGAAGGCAATATTTTGGTCATATAAGACGTTGATAGGACGTCGGACCCGACCGGTTCTGTACCACATTGCAACCTTGAATGAACGTCCAGATGACGTTGAAATGACATAGTTTTGACATCTGCTTGCTTAGTGGGAACGACTGAAACGAACGTCATATCACACACACAGAACACTCACACTCACAACACTCACAACACACAAGACACTCCACTCACACAGACACCACTCGCACACTGACATTCACACACACAGACACACACACACAGACACTCCACACACACTGACATTCACACACATAGACACTCGCACACTGACATTCAACACACAAAGACACTCACAACACACAGACACTCGCACACTGACATTCACACACACAGACACTCACACACACAGACACTCTCACACACAGACACTCACACACACAGACACCACTCACACGACACTCCGCACACAGACATTCACACAACACAGACACTCACACACACAGACACTCACACACACTACACCTCACACACACGACACTCACACACAGCACAGACACCACCACACACAGACACTCACTCACACAGACACTCACTCGCACACTGACATCACACACACAGAACACTCGCACACTGAAATTCACACACACAACACTCGCTACACTGACATTCACACACACAGACACTCACTCACACAGACACTCACACGCACACTGACATTCACACACACACACTCAAATTCACACGCTTCATTGCTATTTATATACATCTATAGTTTTTTATTGATCTAGTGTTGTTGTTGTTTTGAGACGTTTTGGTTGATGAGAATATAAGAAATAAAAGTTTTCTATCTTGAATAAATTCCAACAATTGGCCATCCAAAAGTATTTCCGAGTCATGTTTTTATAATTTGTAATGGAACAAAAGGGGGTGGTTGGGAAGATGTTTTTGAGTTGTCACTAAAGCAGCCAAAAAGGCATACTAAGAAGTCTCTTTTCTGCTGATATGTTCCTGTTTACATACAGCTCGTTTTCTCTGTTTTTCTTGCCACCGACCAGGTGTTATGGGTGAAAAGTATGCTTAGTTTCAATGGTGACTAGCTTCAATAAACGGTAAGAGGTAGAAACAACTGTTTTTTTTTCAGAGTAAAGCAAGAGGCTAACTTTAAATTGGTGCCCTTGGGTGTTTACATCGTCTAAAAAATGAATATTCTGTGGCACTTCAAAGTTGGGTCAAAATCACCTGAATTGCTGGCAGAATGCACTTCCTCAAATCTGAAAACGCCTGGCATCAGTGGAGTTACGTTACAGTTTAAAATGATGAATTTTGTTTTTCATATTTCAAACTATTTTTAACCACATTAGAATTCTAGTAGACTGTCCAACAAACTATGTGTTAAAAAAGGTTAAGAATTCTTGAGTTTTAAAATAAAATTCAATTCCAAAATGTAAAGTTACTGTATATTTCACAAGGTTTTAAACCTGAAAAAAGACAACAGTAAATAGTAAACTAAGTTTATAAAACAGGGAGATCAGCTTTAATTAGCTAAATACATTTCTACTCAATGAGTGTTCACGCAGAGGACTTGGCTTCATTGAAAACTTTAATCTGTTCTGGAATAGGCACGAGCTTTTTGAAGAAAAAGGCCCACATCTGAACAACTACGGAGTAAAAGTGCTGATGGATAACTTTGCATCTGCCCTAAGACCTCAGCCTGCGCAGCGCGTGCAGCCGTTGAAAGGGAGAGAAAGAAGAAGCAAAGGGCACAGACATCACGACCATCTCCACCGACTCCCGAGGTCTCTGCACCCCCACCGCCTCAAAAGAACTCCACACCTCCACGATTCAAGAAGAACTCAACACCTCCAAGGTTCCAAAAGAACTCAACACCTCCACGGCTTCGAAAGAGCTCAACGCCTCCACCCCCAGCATCATCAGCAGCTGCCACATCTTCATCAGCGCCATCAGCATATACAGCACCACCAGCAGCAGTGGATACAGCCGCAGCAGTGGCTGCTCCATCATCTTCAGCAGCAGCAGTGGCTGCTCCATCATCTTCAGCAGCAGCAGTGGATACAGCAGCAACAGTGGCTGCTCCATCATCTTCAGCAGCAGCAGTGGATACAGCCGCAGCAGTGGCTGCTCCATCATCTTCAGCAGCAGCAGTGGCTGCTCCATCATCTTCAGCAGCAGCAGTGGATACAGCAGCAGCAGTGGCTGCTCCATCATCTTCAGCAGCAGCAGTGGCTGCTCCATCATCTTCAGCAGCAGCAGTGGATACAGCAGCAGCAGTGGCTGCTCCATCATCTTCAGCAGCACCTTCCCCACCTACAGCTCCCGTGAAGCTTCCCCCATTACTCCAGGCTACAGTCAGGCCTGTACTGGGGGTTCCTCAACCACCTCTGTCTCCACCAAAGACTCCCTCATCACCTTCCATGGACCCGGCTTGGGTCCCCCCCGCTACATCCACTCCATCTAGGGAAAATGAGGACGACCTTTCCCTTTGTTTTCTATCCCCGCCTTCACTACTGGATTTACCGGAACACTCTGCAGGCATGATAAGATCGGCGATGAAGACTATTCCTCTCACACCCACTGTAGCCAGATCAAGAGTCCTATCTAACATTCAAAACTACTCCCCATACGTACCTCCAAAGCCACCTAGGGCGTCCAACTCAAATTCTCCCACAAAATCCACCCGTCCCTCCTCTAACCCCATAAGTATTCCACCCCCCCCTCCTGCTCATTTAGCCCCCCTCCCCCCCCCTAACTCAGCACCAAGAAACCCTCCACCTCCACTCCCCCCTCGTCCACCACCCAACTCAGCCTGCCCCTCCCCTAACCCATCACCAAAAACCCATCCACCTTCAACCCCTCCCCGTCCAACTCCCAAGAACCACCCGCCTCTCCATCCTCCTCCCCCGCCTTCCCCTACCCCTCTTTTCTCTAAACACTAGGATGCACAGGGTCTCTGCTTCGCAGCCACTGGCAGTCTAGTTAGAGGAGAGACCCGGCTGGGGCCCTGTCATGAAGCCACCTGTGCCATTCCCTTAGTGATAACACAAAGAATACATAACAGAAAAACATCTGGAGTTAATCAGTCTAATCAGGAAAATCTAATTCTTGTTCCGTGTAAGAATCAGCCGACCACAACCGCTGATCCTGAAACTTTGAAACTTGCTATGCTAAATGTCAGATCTCTTTGTAACAAGTCTTTTTTAATCAATAATTTTATTTGTTCTTATAATCTAGATCTTATGTTCATGGCTGAAACATGGCTTGACCAAAATACAGAAAATGCAGTTTTAATAGAAGCATCACCACCAAATTTCAAATTTGAATCTGAAATACGGGAAAACAAAAAAGGAGGAGGCTTAGCTGCCATTTTCAGAGACCACTTTGTCTCCCATAGAATGTCTCTTGGGAAGTTTCCGTCTTTTGAATATGTGTCTTTTAAAATACAACAAAAACAATCTCCTCCAATACTTTTCGTTGTCCTATACAAGCCACCGCAGTCATGTCACAGTTTTATTGATAATTTTACAGAGTAGCTTTCAGTTGTATGCACAGATTTTGATAGTTTAGTTATTACAGGTGATTTTAATATTCATGTGGATAATGTTGATGACAGAAATGCTAAAGAGCTGAGTTCTCTTCTTGAATCTTTTGGTCTCACTCAGCATGTGAGTGGCCCCACCCACAGCAAAGGGCACACTCTAGACCTGTTAGTTACAAAGGGGGCGAACATTTATAATGTAAACGTGGTCGATGTTGCGCTTTCGGATCATTTTTGTATATTTTTTGACATGTGTTTCACTAACAAACCACCAGTGGACTCTGCAACTGTACGAAGAAGACACATAAATGAAAATACGGGTGAACTATTTATGGGAATGATAAACTTTGAGAATGCATCGTATTCTACTGTAGATGAACTGTTTAACTCTGTCACCTCTAGTGTTTTGAAAGTTCTGGACACCATCGCTCCTGTGAAGGTTAAAATAGTGAAAAATAAGCAGAAGGCGCCGTGGGCTAAAGCAGACTCGGTCAGAGCACAAAAGAGAGAGTGCCGGAGGGCCGAGCGGAAGTGGCGCAAGTCAAACCTCCAGGTTGATTACAAGATCTTCAAAGATAAGTTGTGCGAGTTTAACCAGGTGCTACGTAGTACAAGAGAAAGGTATTTTTCTGAAATGATTGAAGGCTGCAGCAACAATCTGCGTGTTCTGTTTTCAACAGTTAATAGATTAACAAACCCCCCTGTTCAAATGCCATTAGAGCTAACTTCCAAACGTAAATGTAATGAGTTTGCACATTTTTTCAATGACAAGGTTCAAGGCATCAAAAACGCCATTGTCTCCAATCCACAGATAACAATCCAACAGCCAGAAAGGCTCTTTGAGCTAACTTACTTTGCACCTGTAAATGATCAAACTGTCCAAGAGATAATCTCCAGTTTGAGCTCCTCCACATGCAGCCTGGATGTACTACCCACTAGATTTCTAAAGTCTGTTCTGAGCAGTCTGTTACCTTCACTCACACAGATAGTAAACATGTCCCTTGATTCTGGAATATTCCCAAAGGCCCTGAAAACTGCAGTCATCAGGCCCCTGCTAAAAAAGAGCAGTCTGGATGCTACGGTACTTAACAACTATCGTCCCATCTCAAATCTGCCATTTATGGGGAAAGTCCTTGAGAAAGTTGTCTACCTACAGCTTACTAGATTTCTTATAATCAACAACTCATTTGATATGTTTCAGTCCGGCTTTAGACCCCACCACAGCACTGAGACTGCTCTCGTTAAGGTTACAAACGATATCCGGCTGAACACTGACGCAGGCAAAGTCTCAATCCTAATCCTGTTAGATCTAAGTGCTGCCTTTGATACTGTCGACCATGAGATCCTCTTACAGAGACTAGAGGACTGGGTTGGCGTCGCTGGCACCGCCCTAAGTTGGTTTAGGTCTTACCTTGAAGACAGGAAGTACTTTGTGGAGATTGGAAACTGTGTCTCAGATCATATGGCCCTGACCTGTGGAGTACCACAGGGGTCGATCCTGGGACCTCTTCTGTTCAATCTCTACATGCTGCCGTTAGGTCAGTTAATACGCAGAAACAAAGTTTCCTATCATAACTATGCAGACGACACTCAGATCTATGTCTCACTGACTGCAGGAGAACATGGACCAGTGGACTCACTCCTTCACTGTATCCAACAGATCAGTGAGTGGATGCAAAACAACTTCCTTCAGCTAAACGCAGACAAAACTGAAATGATTGTCTTTGGTCCCCAGAAACAAAGAGAGAGCGTCATCTGTCACCTACAGTCTCTCTCCCTAAAACCTTCAAACAAGGTCAGAAATCTAGGGGTAATACTGGACTCAGACTTAAATTTTAATAGCCACATCAAATCAGTAACATCAGCAGCTTTTTACCATCTAAAAAACATTGCCAGGATCAAAAACATAGTGTCTAAAGCAGACTTGGAGATTCTTATCCATGCATTTGTCTCCAGTAGGTTAGACTACTGCAATGGCCTGCTCACAGGTCTGTCCAAACAGGCTGTAAAACAGCTGCAGTACATTCAAAATGCAGCAGCTCGAGTCCTGACTAGAACCAGGAAGTACGACCATATTAGTCCGGTCCTCAGGTCTCTGCACTGGCTTCCTGTGGCTCAGAGAATAGACTTTAAAACAGCTCTGCTTGTGTACAAATCTCTCCATGGCCTCGCACCAAAATATATTAGTGACATGTTAGTCCCATATGAACCAGCCCGGACTCTGAGGAGCACAGGGACTGGACTCCTGTTAGTGCCCAGAGTCAGAACTAAACATGGGGAGGCTGCTTTTCAGATTCATGCTGCTAAAATCTGGAACAATCTTCCTGAAGATGTGAGACAGGCCTCCTCTCTGACAATGTTTAAAACCAGGTTAAAAACGGTGCTGTTTAGCTGTGCATACAACTGAGGGATTTTATATTTTTATCTTTCGTTTTAATGTTCTGTAATTATTTATGATTTTAATGCTATCTTGTTCAGCACTTTGAGTTGCCTTGTGTATGAATTGTGCTATACAAATAAACTTGCCTTGCCTTGCCTTGCCTTTATCACCATCGTGTATGGAGTGAATGAATAATAACATGTAAAGCGTCTTTGAGTGTCCAAAAAAGCGCTATATAAAACTGATGCATTATTATTATTATTATTATTAAGCCCCTGACGTTGGCAAAGGGTAAATACCATTGCTGATGGATCATTATAAAGCACCTGCACAACCACCAGCTCCATGTGGGCTTTGAACCAGTCACACCCTGGTCATGCTTCTCAGCTGATCTAAACCATTTTAGCTGCATCTAACCTTTCTTTCTGTTTGGAAGGGCCTGCCCTGAATCCCACACTGGCCCCCCAGCCACAGACCCAGGACACGCCTGGGAGACTGTCCTTCAGCTGGCCTGAACGCCTCGGTATTCCACCGAATCTGCTGTAGGGAATATGTGATGAGAGGAAAAAGCAGTTTGCAATTGCAATATTGTCACGGATCAAATAATTAAACAGTTCTAACACAGGAATGCAGATGGCAGGTGACCAATGTCCATAAATGTTATTATATGTTCATGTCCTGGATGATCACTGTCCTTACACTCTCCTGCATTAGCAATCAACAACTCAAAAATCCAGTTTAGAAACAGTGAGAAACCTTGGGGAGCCCCTCATCCTGGTTTGTCCCCAAAGCAAATATTTTTTTATCAGGACAAGGCCCCTTGTCAAACTGATGTAGTTAAATACAAATATACATTAAAAACAGATTTTATGTCTAAGAAATTTCCCATGTGGCTTTATTGTTTTGAATAAGTATCTGCTCTTGCTATCTGTAGTTCCGCATTTCATTCAACCACTTGATGGCAGCAACTACTTTTCCATGGTTGACCAACCCCAGTTCTTCTGCTTTTCCATTGAGAAAAAATACTTTCTCCGGAATTACATTTATTTTAATGCAATTTATGCCACTTACTGGCAAAATATTTCTAAGAATTAAATACAAAGACCAACGTACTTTAACACATAATTCACATGTATGTTTGTTGATTGACTCGAAGATTTTTGTTGAATTTAAATTATATTTTGCTTGTTGATTTGAACCTGAAAATTGTAAGCAAAATGGTCATATACATGCATCTTTTCCATTTTGGGACACATTCTAAGCTATGAATTGTATTAGCCTGATAACATTTAGTAAACAGCTCTTTTTGGCTCACAGATGTTTTTGGAAATTAACACAGTGGACTTCAAAGCAACAATCAAATGTAATTTCAGAAGCCATTTTCTCCAACTGAGCTATTATTGAATGAACTGCTGGGCTCATGCTTTCATAATGTCATTATGTGATGTCGCACGTTTTCAATTCTGGTCAATGTTTACAGTAGGCCTATATATCAGGTGACACCAGCCTATTTGTGCTTGTCTAAAAATAACTATTCCCAACTGGTTTACAGACTAATGTAACACAACAAATGATAATATCTAGTGTCTCTGTGAAATCTACTTTGGTTATCCCATTAGGGAAGGGACTGCAGATATGGAGCAGAGCAGCAGTGTTGTGGGAGCACTTCCGCACTCATTAGGAATTCTGACCCTCACTCTCGGCGCTCCAGGGGATAGTGGGTCACTCGGCAACACGTGCCCGGCCTTATCCTGCTTTAACAGACCATGCATCTCTAAGTTATGTTGAATCACACAAAACAAACAAGAAAAACAAAAAATATAAAGAAATAGGCCAAATAATGTAACTTATATAGTCCAGTTTTATGATATTATAAAGTGGTCTCTGGAGGCGGCATGGTACCCTGCAGTATGGACATAAAATTAATATTTAGAATCCTTTTCATGGATACATACATGCGTACAGATTGGAGCTATACAAAGTATGAACAATGGCCTTCACCCAAGTGGACAAAACACAGACATAACATGGAAGTGATCAGGTCCTGCCGACTTCAGCTTTGCAACTGTTTCGACTATACTAATATTTTGATATGACGCAATGTGACGTAAAATTGTCTGTTTGCTTGCTTTAATGCAGCAGATGTCATCATGTGGAGATGGCCCATGGACTTCACGGCGCACACTGGTCCACGGGGGACTCGCGTGCACTGGTCCGGTGACTTGCGACTTGTATCTTGGTATATAAAGTAGTGGTGAGACCTCAGACCAAAAGTTAAACATTACCTGTGCACAAATAAGCTATTGCAGTGTTTCAGTTTCAAAACATCTTTAAAAATCCTACAGGTGTTCGTCCAGCACTCACTTGTCATAGATGTTTGTAGCGGCCAATAAACGGCTTAGGACAATCAGAAACCTGACCTATCCTACAAAAAAATAAATAACGGTTCCTAGACTATATTCACTTTCCAAAAAAAAGGTCGTTCCACTGTCCCACATACCCTCTGCCTCATCATGTTTCATCCCATTTCCCTTTCTCTTTTCTTATTGTATATAACCTCAGTGACCACCCTCTTAACCTTGTTCAATAACCTTTCCATCACCACCTCGGCTCCCATTATAAATCTATACCTCCAACCAAACCTCTTATAGACCACGGAAGCCTGTACATACTGGCAGACAGGATTGAATTTAAATAGGCATCATTTAGAACAGTTTTTTTCCTTTGTTGGAAAGACATAATGTGCACTGATGTAATAAACAATATTTACATTTTATGTAACCTTTTTTCTGATTATCTACTTTTTTAAACCTGCTGTTTCATTACATTTCAACATTATCTATAGGGTTTGATTTCATATTCACCTAAATGTGATATGTTGTTTCTCCAGTTCCGAGTTGAAGCTCATACATTTAAGCACATCAATAAAAGATCCGCTTCCAGAAATAAATAATCAATAATGCAATGCATGCTTCATATAACTGTCAAATCCCATAGAGCCCAAAGAAGATAAGACCCTTTTGTTTTATCTTACCTCCTCTGTGGCTGTAAAGTCTGAGGGCTTCTCACTTGTGTAATTTAATCTAAAGGGGATCGAGACTTTCTCCTGTCTCGATCCTTTTCTTCACCCTTTGACATTTGGTTGACCCAATTATTTCTTTTCAATCTGCTCTTTTCTTTCGGTGGCAGGTTGACATGACTTTTTGTAAGGCTGGCGCACCATGTGGGCCCCAATGTTCACATTGGATCACTATTAGGATCAGTTGTACACGGCTTATTTAGTTCAAAATGATAGTTATGTAACAATCAATTTGTTGCACCAAGATGATGAGGGGAATTCTGTCCAGCGGTTTAATCATCAAATCATATTTTTGTTTTAAGGTGCAAAAAAGAGTGCAGTCATATCCACAATACAAAAAATATTTATTTGAATATTTAACATGGTTTGATTAGGGATGCACTGATACTGATATAGGTATAGGGAATCACGTCAAAACCATACGCTTGTACTCGTACTCGTGCTCATACCGTAGGACCTGATCAGGGCAATCAATACCCACATTTTTAATTTACATCAGCATCACAATAGCAGACAGCTGTGCGGCACATGTTGCCATGGAGATCTCCTGTAGCTTAGAGGCTAACTGCTAGCTTAGCGGGTAGCTTCTAGTTTAGCGGATAGCTAGCCTCTAGCGGCAAGTGAATGCCGGATGCATGGCAGTTTTTTAAGTAAACGAGTGACAAGAGTAAAGCGGACTGTATGTTGTGTAAGGCAAAACTGTCACGACGTGGGTCCGATACAAAAACGTATAACACCAGAAACTTCATCAAACATCTGAAAACTCAGCACCACATGGAGTAAAACACCTTTGCTAGCACCGAAGCACAAAAACTCTAGCTAGGTTACAACAGCATTTGTGTGAGTGGAATATGACAGCGACTCTTATTGTTGACTGTTAAAACAATTGCTAAAATGTTCAATTGTTAAAGCATTTTCTTATTGTTGAAATGAGAAAACATTTTAAATTTCGGTTGTATTAGTTTTATGAATTCGCAGGGATAACACAATGCAGTGCTCGTATCGGTATCGGTAAGTACTCAAATGAAGGTACTCGTACTTGTATTGGTTTTTGAAAAAAGTGGTATCGGTGCATCCCTAGATTTAATACATTTGTTTTGTCATGGTTTTGACTCAACACACTGGTAACAGCACTCAAAGTAAACAACTATCATTTTCAAAATGTCAGTATGAACCTCCCCATGTTCTACAGGGTCATACAGTGAGTTTGTTACTACCCAGATAGCAGCAGACCCTGGGGCGGATCTGCCTTCGATAAGAAATATATTATTAGAAACAGCTAAAATATTGTCGTAAAATAGTTCCTATGTTAACATAATCTCAGGTTTTGATCACATATTTAAGCTTTTTACATTCTAAAAACTTATTACAGATGAAAACAACTATGAAACAATATATTTCACAAAAGTTACTCTATATCTATTGCATGTTAGCACATTTCCTGTCTTTTTGCACATTTTGAAGGTCAAATGTGACAGGTGTAACATGGTAGAGCGGTAGTGATGGGTTGATGAAGCTTCATGACGTGTTGAACCTTTTCATCCATTGGTTCGAGAAAAGGTTCATTTCTTGATGCTTCATATGCTCACAAACCTCCTGTTGGTCAAAATCTGTATTGACATTTGAACTGTTTGTGAGGCTCTTGGTGCATAGGAATTAATACTGGTAACAGAAATAAAAATGTAATTTGATTGTGTATGACCCATTAATTCATTTGTTTCATTATGATCAATATCATTAGTGAGAATTAATATATTTTAAATGACAATAAAATCATAATGTACTGGGAACTGGTACAGTTGTCTGCTCTAACACACACACACATACACATATTTAATGATGAATAATTATAGCTTGTCAAGTCAAAATCAATGTTATAAATCCAATAGGACAAAAAACATGAAAGTATAAGTGCTTTTCTAAGGACGTCACACAAATGGGGATATTAATTGGGCATTGTGACCCCATCAGTTGTTTAAAACCAAAACATTTTTGAAAAAGTTCTTACACGTGTATTTACATCAAAGTGCTCCCGATAAGATTCGAACCCAGGACCCCCGGGTCCCAGCCCTGCTTCCCTACCAATTGAGCCAACCAGCTTATACTACAGTGCTCTCCATCACTGACTAAATTAATCAAGACAAACACACGAAGTTTGAGCGGATCCTCTGCAGTACTTCATGAATCTATCCATTTCCTGTGCTCCCGAGGCTTCAAACGTCATTGGTGACGTCACTCATCTAAAACAACTCAGGCTTCGACTCGCGCTCCGATAAAAACTTCAGGGATTTCTCGGCTCACGCCCCGAAGCGCCGACGCAGCACGACCCATCACTATAGAGCGGTGTCCCCACCTCTTTGTGTGCGTGTCTTTGGTTTGGAGTTTGTGTGCATGGGTGTGTCTTTAGTTTGGGGTGTGGTCACACAGGTGGAGGCAGTCAGCTCACTACACTCACTCTGGTTTTAAGCAGCACCAGAAGCACACCACTCTGTCTCTCTGTCTTGTCACGGCATTGTCCAGGTAATGTCCACCGCACCACACCATCACATTTAGCCTTTGTTGTCGCTGTTTAGTTTTATTATTAATGCGGTCTCTCTGTCTTGTCACTGCATTGTCCAGGTGTGCTGGAGGGAGCTATGGGCGTGGCCCAGTGAGGACAACCTGCCTCCTGCACTTTTGTCCACTTTAACGGGTTGGTCACACGAACTTGGGCGTTACACATGTACATTTCTCCATTGTGAGATCAATAAAGTTTTCTTATCTTAAAGGAATAGTTCACCGTTTTTACATACTGACATATGTTCTTACCTTACCTTAGACTAGTTAATATGTACCTGTCTGGTCTTAGTCCGTGCGCTCTGTCATGCAAACGGAGCAAAAACGGGAGCACAACCGCAGCCTCCTCTGTATATTTTGTAGCACCAAAAAGGTAGCTCCCGCTAGAAGCTACCAAACTCTTCCAAGTGTTCCCTATTAAATGTATATAGTTACGTGACGTGTTACACTGCAAAGTATAGTAACACAGAAATGTAACTGTCGATTTTCTCAGCGGATAAAACGGGTACTATATTGTGAGGCGTAGTAATCTGAGGAGCGCTACGTCCGTGCACTAACTTCTCTCCGTACTACAAGTCACGCTGCTTCTATTGACGGAAGTGAGCGAGAGAGAAGTCTCCGGAGAGAAGTTAGTGCGCGGACGTAGCGCTCCTCAGATTACTACGCCTCACAATATAGTACCCGTTTTATCCGCTGAGAAAATCGACAGTTACATTTCTGTGTTACTATACTTTGCAGTGTAACACGTCACGTAACTATATACATTTAATAGGGAACACTTGGAAGAGTTTGGTAGCTTCTAGCGGGAGCTACCTTTTGGTGCTACAAAATATACAGAGGAGGCTGCGGTTGTGCTCCCGTTTTTGCTCCGTTTGCATGACAGAGCGCACGGACTAAGACCAGACAAGTACATATTAACTAGTCTAAGGTAAGGTAAAAACGGTGAACTATTCCTTTTAAAGCTGCGTTAATATTGTTATAGTACAATAAACAGAAGGCTGCAGCACAGGGATACATAAGTAAAGTGGAACAAATACATCCACATGTAGTTATTCATAATTCTGTAATAACATTTACTTATCTTTGCAAATATTCTTCTCCACGCTCCTGTCAGCCTTGCATTTTCATATTTATTTTTTCCTTTAGTTTGTACAGCTAGTTTGTTGACACAACCTTGAAATTTTACAGATGATCACAAAGGGAAGAAATAAAGACTCTGGAGATGACACTTTTGGACCCTCTCAAAACGAAAATGATTCGCTTACCTTAGAAATTAATAATAATAATAATAATGCATCGGTTTTATATAGCGCTTTTCTGGACACTCAAAGACGCTTCACATGTGTCATTATTCATTCACTCCATACACGGTGGTGATAAACTACTGCTGTAGCCACAGCTGCCCTGGGGCACACTGACAGAAGCGAGGCAACCAGTATGCGCCATCGGCCCCTCCGACCACCACCAACCATTCACACACACCAGACTCATTCTAGGCAATGGGGGTGAAGTGTCTTGCCTAAGGACACAACGGCAGTTTGGCACTTTACAGCCGCAGCCGCCCCACTGTGGCTGGTGTTCCCAGAGGTTAAGTGTCTTGCCAAGGACACAACGACAGTAGTCAGAGGGAGTCGATGGTGAAAGTCTTGAGCGGGGCTTGAACCCACGACCTTCTGGCTCAAAGGCCAAAGCTCTACCAACTGAGCTACTGCTCAGAAATGGTTGCCGTGCAGAATCAGAAACATAAATGTTTGTCATGCTCTGATTGGCCTAAAGTGCCACTGGCTTCGAAATGGGTTACTATGTTTTTGTGTTAAAAAACATAGTAACCCATCTCAGGATGCAGCCAGGTAAATAAGTATAGATTAATTTGGAGCATATTTTTGTTTTGACTCTGGTAGCCTCTGCCATATACTACGCTGCCGCGTGTTGGGCCCTGGGCAGCACAGAGTGGGACAGAAGCAGACTGAACAAGCTGGTCAGGAAGGCCAGCTCCACTCTGGGCTGCTCCCCGGACTCTGTGGAGGAGGTGAGGGACAGGAGGGTGCTAGCCAAAGCCACCTTCATCATGAACAATACCTCCCACCCACTGCACAGGACTGTAGAGGAGCTGAGGAGCTCCTTCAGTGGAAGAAGGAGCGCTACCGCAGGGATTTATCCCCACCGCTGTCACTTTAAGTCACTTGCACTAGGACTAAAATAAACCTGCACAACTATTGACCCGTTTTCTTTAATTGCCATGAATGCATCCTGCACAGACTAAGTTTTTTGCCTTTAACATGTTTGCACACTTCTGTCTTTTGAGTGATCTTGATCCATGCCAGATGTGACATGAACATTTTTCCTGTTTGAGATCAATAAAGTCTCATTTATGGCATTTCCATTATGTGATTCATATTTTCTTCTAATACAAATGTATTAAGAAAAAAAATGCATATATGCAACTTTAACTTTCCAATTTGTATACTGTATTTTTACATACACTGATGCTAATGCCCCCATTCTGCTTCAATATAATTCTTTGCATGGATTTCTTAACTTCTATTTCTTAGGTCTTAGAACAAGGTGCTTGGTGTGGTTATTACAGTAGGCTTACGTTCCACCCACAATTATGAAGTCCTACAAATCTGAGATTCCAAAAAAAGCAAGACAAAAACACCATGTCTTAATGAGGTCCCCTGGTTGAAGCCCATGCAAGACCAATGGCATATTGACAAGGGACTATTTCTTTCTTGGAAGTCTTAATTAGGAGGAATGGCAGGTGAAAAAGGTCAGTCTGTTTAGAGCGGATGTATTATGAATCAAAAACAAAAAGGGCACATTTTACTTTTTTGAAGATGTCAGAAGTTAATAAATGAAAGTTGTGGATCGGATTTTTCAGAATTTTCAAATATATCCTGTTTAGTTCTGTATAAAACTGAAAGATCTTGAAATATGCACTCTTCATTTAAAATGTAATGTAATTGTTTGTTTTTAACTAGCTTATAATTTAATGATTGCGAGTGTAGGCGTCAGGGTTAGGGTTGGGGTTGGGCAGAGTGGTTAGCGTCCCGGTCAGAGCAGGACCTTTCTTTGTGTGTCCTCCCCTTGTCTGCAGATGTTCTCTCCAGGTTCTTCAGTTTCCTCCAGGTGCTCTGATTGTACCCAAACACTAAAAACATTAGGACAAATCCTACTGCCCCAATAATACTGAACAAGCAGAGTATAAACATCTGGAGCTCTGCTTACAGTGCCACTTTAGTTCACCGAAAGGGTTCAGGGGCAGACAATATGGATTGACTGGACTCGGGTTGTTCTGAGCTCTGGTGTGCGACATGTCTACATTGGTTCACATTTGACAAAGATGAAGTCGGCTGAATGACAAATGTTTACTCATCAGAAACAGTAGTGCCATACAATCAAAAACAAATTCCCACAAAGTCACGGACTGGATTTCAGAGGTCTTAAGCTTCACAACGAGGTATAAGTAGTCCAAGTTGGCAGAGCTGAAGTTGGCTGGAAGACGATGTAATGAGGTTTTGTTTATGATCTCATGATTGGAAGTGTTAAGATGAAGAGATCTTTTATTCGCAAGCCTTATTTAGATGCATGAAGCCCACTCAGCATGGAAATTATAAAACAAGTTGACACATATTCTCACTATGAATTAAAACTGTTTTCATTTATTGATTTATTTGATTAATGTGAAACAACATTTATCGCCAAGGCTAAATTGCATTGTCTGGCCCTAGAAATTATAATGTCAAATTACATGTATACTGTCAACATGTACATTTTTTAAAATGTTTTTAAAAAAATCACTTAAAATATAAATCATATGTAAATTCCCATTACATAGCATCTGCATCCTTTCCTTTGAAACATAGAGCAGCTCTGCAGGAAGGTCAAGAGGACGCGGCAGATTAAAGAAACAGTGTTTACACAGAGCAGATTGTAGAGCAAAGGACACAATCGAAACCAGAGATAATGGATAGTGTGACAAGGCAAGACAAGTTTAATTGTATAGCACAATTCATACACAAGGCAACTCATGAACAAAACAAGATAGCATTAAAATCATAGTGTGTTACTCAAGGCAAAACTGAACGTCTTTTGATACGGCAGCTCCTATAGCGGGACTTGTGACATAAATGTTGTTTTGTAAGAGGACACTCATATTAAATCAGATTTATAATTCGGTCTGACACCACAGTAATCCAGAAGTAATAACAAGGATTTCAGTCTACTATTTAGAACTGCAAGTTATTATGGAGCAAAGAGACGGAAATAGCTGAGTCATTTCCGAGGTCTAATTATTGAAAGTTATGAAAGGCTGCTGCAGACAGATACAGAACATGTTGAAATGAAAAACACAGCTTTGTCGACACTTTCAGAGTTGAATATCTAGTCTCACAATTGCTGCGAAACCCTCAAATTGCACGGCCTGATACCGTTATATTGTTTTACGTCAAGTATTTTTCATTTATTCAGAATATTAGAAATTATGTCATGGCCTATATATTACATACAGTATTACATGTTCCACTCACCTGATAATTCACTAGTCACTTTACTAGTTGCTAGTCACTCAACCTGTTATTATTAATACAACATTATGACCTATTTTATTGACCTGATATTTCTGTCATTTACTTGTCGCTTTACCTGCTGCAATTATTACTATTGTCTACGCTGGTCATTCTCTGCTGCTAAATTACATTATCAACTTGTGTAAATACCTCCTGCTGACTACAGCGTATACTCCACTAGAATACTATCCTTGAACCAAGTGCAATTATAGCTCCAGAGTTTTTATTTCATTATTTTATCATATTATTTTATTTATCATCTTAAATAATAGATCCTGTTTGATGTTTGCAATCTGAGAGCTCTTATATTCTCCCATTATTCTGCTGCAATGTGTACAACAATGACATTGAAATTTCCTCACTGTGGTACACATAAAGCATTATCTTATATTATATAGATAGCTGCTGAATGGAATAGAAATGGGTGATGTTCAGCAGTCATGACACTTGTGAAAGCCCCACATAATTCATAAATATGTGATTAAAGAGTTTGAATGATTGAAATAAAGCAGCGGTTCCTCTGTGGATGTCGTTAAAGATTCATGGGGCTCCATTACAAAAGCCTTTTAGTCTGTGGGCTCAGAGAATCAGGGAAACTACTCCAGGCTGAGCCTCTGGAAAACAAGGTTCTTTAGTCCTGTGCCTTCAAACTTAGTTAGCCTTTCCCCCAAAACAAATCATATCCCCTGTCTCCCTGTCTGTCCCAGTCTAAAAGAAACAGCATCAAAGCTCTCTCTCTGCAGTTTTTCTTTTAGGTTTACTTATTATTTCTTTACAACAACTCTTGTAAGTCTGCGTAGGAAGGACTGTAAATGCATTTGAAATTATTACACAAGATCTTCAGATTATTTTCAACGTAGATTGTGGAATAACTGGAGGGCCGTGCTCAGGCCATACTTTCTTATAAGAACATGGAATCAGTGTGAGATCTGATTCAAGGCCAAATGATTTTCTCCAACCAAATAAACAACAATTACATGTCATTGAATACATTCAATGGTAAGGTTTACTCCAAGGTACTGGAGAGGAGGCTACGTCCGATGGTCGAATCTCGGATTCAGGAGGAGCAGTGTGGTTTTCGTCCCGGTCACGGAACACTGGACCAGCTCTATACTCTCCATCGGATACTCAAGGATTCATGGGAGTTCGCCCAACCTGTCCACATGTGCTTTGTGGATTTGGAGAAGGCGTTCAACCGTGTTCCCCGGGGTGTCCTTTGGGGGTCCTCCGGGAGTACTGGGTCCGGGGTCCTCTGCTGAGGGCCGTTCGGTCTCTGCATGACAGGAGCCAGAGCTGTGTTCGCATTGCCGGCAGTAAGTCAGACCTGTTCCCGGTGAATGTTGGCCTCCGCCAGGGCTGGCCTTTGTCACCGGTTCTGTTCACTGTCTTTATGGACAGAATTTCTAGGCGCATCCAGAGGCCGGAGGGGTCTGGTTCGGCGACCACAGAATTTCATCTCTGCTGTTTGCGGACGATGTTGTCCTGTTGGCTCCAATGAACCAGGACCTACAACATGCACTGGGACGGTTTGCAGCCGAGTGTGAAGCGGCTGGGATGAGAATCAGCACCTCCAAATCTGAGGCCATGGTGCTCGACCGGAAAAAAGTGCCTTGCCCTCTCTGGGTGGGTGGAGAGGTCCTTCCTCAAGTGGAGGAGTTCAAGTATCTCAGGGTGTTATTCACGAGTGAGGGAAGGATGGAGCATGAGATTGACAGGCGGATCGGTGCAGCGTGCACAGTGATGCGGTCTCTGTATCGGACCGTTGTGGTGAAGAGGGAGCTGAGCCGAAAGGCAAAGCTCTCGATTTACCGGTCAATTTTTGTTCCCACCCTCACCTAGGGTCATGAGCTTTGGGTAAGTAAGTGAGTAAGTAAGTACATTGATTTATATAGCGCCTTTCTCAGACCAGGGTCACAAAGCGCTTCACATTAAAAGAAAGATCAATACATACGTACATATAGAGCATACAGAGTGAAAAACTATACAGTAAAACAAGTTGTACAAAGTACATAAACAATGACCGAAAGAACGAGATCGTGGATACAAGCGGTCGAAATGAGCTTCCTCCGCAGAGTGGCTGGGAGCTCCCTTAGAGATAGGGTGAGGAGCTCAGTCACACGGGAGGAGCTCGGAGTAGAGCCACTGCTACTCCACGTCGAGAGGAACCAGTTGAGGTGGCTCGGGCATCTGTTCCGGATGCCTCCTGGACGCCTCTCTGGGGAGGTGTTCCGGGCACGTCCCACCGGGAGAAGGCCCCGGGGAAGACCCAGGACACGCTGGAGAGACTATGTCTCTCAGCTGGCCTGGGAACGCCTTGGGGTCCCCCCGGACGAGCTGGAGGAAGTGTGTGTGGATAGGGAAGTCTGGGCGTCTCTGGGAAGACTGCTGCCCTCGCGACCCGGCAACGGATGAAGCGGAAGAAAATGGATGGATGAATACATTAAAATCATAATGTCTCAAACTGAATAATAACTGGTGACTTTGATTAATATCAACAATACAACTCAATATATAATTTTGAATATTTAACAAGGTTTAATACATTAGTTTTGACTCAACGCACACATAACAGCACTTAAAGTCAATGCAGGCACTATTACGGAGCTTGTATGAAGTAACAAAAGTTGCTTATAGAAGATTTTTAATTATATGTTATTTAATGAATGAATGAAGTTTATTTTGATCACTTACAGTTTTACATGTTACAGCACAGTACTTTTCAGCAGAAAGAAGGACTGAAGGAGGCTGAAGCTAATTATTTTACCTACCCTTTACGGAAGTGTAATTAGTATTAAGTGTAATAAGTGAATCTATACAATAGGATTTACATAAGCAATAAACATACAAATTATGAATTCATGTAGCCATCCGAAAATGATAGTTTTAAACTGTCAATGTGGAAAAGTGAATTACATGATTGAAGTTCATCCGCACATCCATTCCAGAGATCCACCCTCTAACAGAAAAACAGCATTTCATTAGATTAGTTCAAAATGTTATCTTTACAAACATATCTCATCCTCTCAACTCATAATGACTGTCTCTGAAGAGGTTTTGACAGGAGGTCATTTTTTATTTTAAATTTAATATCAAAGAATAAAGATCAGCTAAATCATAGAGATCAACTACTGAATATGATATATTCATTACTATAGGAACTTCATTATTAGGGACAACATATCAGTTAATGCAGTTGTAATGTGCATTCGCTCTAGAGCTTTATCATAGGTCAAAAGTGTTGGTCATAAAGACAGCATTAGTAGGCAGCGCAGGACACTCAGGTGAACAGAACTAAACAGGCTGACACTCCTTCTACACGCTGTATTACCCCAGCTCCTACACAAGTGGGTTATCTGTATGTAAAGGGCAACATGCCAGAACACTGACTTGCTTTGAATTACATTGTATTCCTTGGGGGAGATACATGATCCTTTTAGTCTCTGGAAAATACAAGATTGGGAAGTGTTGGGGAAGAGGGGAGATGGGTGGGTTAGAAAAGAGGAAAGGCGCAATCGGGAGTCAAGTGTCAAAAGTATTTGGGTACAGTAAATCCTGCTGAGAGGATGATTCGAGTGGAGCTGGAAAGCCTAAAAATGTTAATCCATGTCAAGCTATCAAGGGAAAGTGAAAACTAGGGGAAACGTTCATATTAATACCAAGTAATACTGACACAAGTCATGTATGTTTATAGAACATAATATTTGACCTAATCTAACCTATGATAACAAACTAGAACGTGTACTCGGAGAGGACCTAGCATGGGATCCTCCTACACACCAAATTTCAGCTCAATCTGTTGTTTTTGCACAATCCAGTTTCACATGTGCACACAGGCTCAGTAAATAAGTAAGTAAGTAATGTTCATTTATTAAACGCCTTTCACAGACCAGAGTCACAAAGCGCTTTACAATCGTGGCCATTTGTCTCCCACTCCACAGAGATGGGAGAGGAGTTGCCAGTGCAGGCGAGGATGGGATGCAGGATCCCTGAAGAGAAAGCATGGGACAAGATCTCACAAGATTACATTCCCCTCAAGATTGAGCACACAATATGATATTTTGACATCCTTGTCCAGTGTATTCATTTAATTTGGACATAAAATTGAACTTGCGTATAACTCTAGTGATTATAGTAAATATACAATATTCTATAATCCTATTTAATTGTTATTTACAATATACATGATAATGAAAATTATAAACATGAAAAATATATGAATATATGATGAGGATGACGCTATGATTAGTGTGATACTTAAAGGCAAATAAGATATTAAGGTAACAAAAATATAAACATATTATACATACTCTGTATAAATCAAGGGCACAACTGTAAATAAACCACTGACTAAGCTAAGCTATAGCAACCACATAATATAAGTTAATTAAATTAGAATAATACATAGGGGGTGGGAGTTTAAAAGTCTTAACTTCTTCCCACTCCTTTTCGAGCTGACTTTTTGTTAATAAAACAAAACATTGTTTGTTTTTGTTTTGTTTTTTTTCTATTCTGTTGTTTTGTTGCTGTTCCTTGTGGCTCAAAATAAAGTATTCATTCATTCATTCTTTCATTCAAAATTGAGCAAGCTGTATATTTGGAGATTTTGTGTCCCCAAAAGCAACAATTTGTAAATATAAAAGATTATGTATTGTGTGGTATAGTGAAAAAAGATTAAAACGTCTTTGAATTAAAACCTTTCTGAGGATAAATAATAAACACAATAGTAGTTATTATGTATTATTTCAAATAATACAATTTCGCTCTTCAAAATCACATCATTTTTCATTTTAATCGATACAGTCTTCTCTTGTAGAATTCTTGTTTGATCTTTAAAAATAATAGATTGATAGAAGATAACCGTTGAAACATATATTCCTGTTTTTGTCAAACCACACACACTGCATCTGTTTAGCCTCATCTTGGTCAAAATATTTAAAATCTAATCAAAGAACAGAAACATAATCACCAGACAAATGAATTACCAATATAACTGCTACTGACAGCCCTAAATTGCTTTGAAAATGAATCCTGTCATCTATACTTTAAATGTAATAGATTAAATTATTACGGCAGCCATGTTTTCTGAAGCGTGTCTGTGTTTTGATGTTGGGTCTCATTATTCACTGTAGCTGTTGGTACTCCATCCCTCGACAAATTTCTCACTAGAACAACACATTATTCTTCCATTCTAAATCTGAAAAAATGATGTTGTGGAAAACCAACATTAGCTTTTTGTGTATACTTTCGAACATAATGGAAGACGTAAGGTTTGAATGGGACACTGACATTAAGAAAATACCACTTTTGACTGGGGTGGTGCTTTAGTGTGCTTTGGATTAATCTGAACGCTTCTTAAAACATGTACTTTGGTCCAGACTGCCAGAGCTGGAGTATTTTACCTCTGGTGCATGTTTTAGATGTTGGGGGTAACCGGAGCACCTGGAGTTAACCCAGCAGAAATCCTAAGTAGCTCTGAAACAGTTTATGCTTTATAATTTGTATTTGTATTGCTTTTTTTCTACCTGATATGTTGCTGCAGTACAATGTTCATGGTTTTGCACTGGTCCAGACCAGAGCAGAGAGGATTCATGGTCCGAAACAAGCGGATTGGGCGAAGATCCACTTGAAAAATGCTAATGAAGCACTCAGCATTTTAGTTTGGACTAAAGCAGAGAAAATGGTCCGAACCAAGCGGCTACTCCACCTTGTGACCCGTCCTGCTCCACCCTGAGACTACTCCATCTCTGCTGCTGTGACCTGAAGGGATGTTGCTGTTTATTACTATTGCTTTTTAGAATGATCTTTTTTTTTTTTTCTGCTGCTGGACACCTGAATTTCTCATGCATATGTTTTATGACACTTTTATGGGACAATAATTGGACCATGTTAGCCTATCCGTAAACTCTGGTCAATTATTATTTCCCTTCATGTACGTCTGACCCAGCGTCCCAGCGGCTGCAGTTACCTCAGTTGTATCCCATCCGATCAATCAGCGAGTGCAGAGGCGGATTTTGTGGCTGGTTGTTGACGTCAAGAGTTTGCGCCAAATTTGCTGTTTGTAGTTTGGCAATGGCGGCGAACAGTTCTGGTTCGGCTCCAAATATCAAGGAAATGAAGCCGGAGTAAGAGGTTTAGAAAATGTCGATGCTGGCAAAGATGTTGTGGCTCTACTCACCATGGTGTCCATAAGTGGCAAAGGAGATGCTAGGGCTAAATGCTAAATGCTAGCGACTCCAATTGTTTCACTCTGCAAAAGGAGTCGACCCGTCCCACCTTTTAAAAGAGTTCAACGGAGCAAATACAAACCTTAGTATGAAATGAAATGTGTTCGATTGTGTGGTAAGATTAGGCTTGGACCATACAGGCGAAACTATAAAACTAGAATTGCAAGGTACAAGTTGACCCTGCTCTTAACTGAAAAGTCTGAAATAGACTGAGATGGCACTTTCAATATACACAGGATTAAGAAAGCCATCAATGTTGGGTTTTTGTATCCTCCTGAATAAGCTGTAGAAAAAGTCAGGTCAGATGTTCAGTTCACAAACTGTACAATTCTGGAACAAACTTGTATTGATTTTTTTCTTTTCCACATACATCCCACCAGGTATTCCTATCCCCCTCAGAGCACTGGTCTCCACAGCTGAACTACAAATTCACCTCTGCTCCATCCAACACATGAACAGTTTTTTTCTTGTTTTTTCCCCCCCTCTCCTACACATCACCTCCACCCACTGCATTCTGCCGTCTCCCTCACACACAACACTCCCTGCTAACAGCTGAAGCTCTTTTCCACTGAAATACCAAGAGACTGTTGTGGTTATTGCCAACAGTTAGATTCAAGTAGCGTTTCCAATTGATACGTGTGAAGAATGTGTGTGAGCATGTCAGTGATAGCAGAGTGAATGTGTGTGTGTGTGTGTGTGTGTGTGTGTGTGTTTGTGAGGACATACACGAGCGTGGGTGAAGGCTGTTGCTGTGCTCAAGCCAATATTGAAATCTGTAATTGCACATGCCGGAGTTTGGTCTTGAAGGGAGATTGTTCGGTCCTGTTCTAGTCCTAGTGTAGTCTCATCAGGTTTAGTGCTAGGTTCAGTCCCAATTTTGATGTGTTGTTACTGTGTGACGCTTTTACGACAATTATTTACATGAAACAAACAAGTTATTCAGATTTGTTAAGAATGTGTTCCATAATATGAGAAGCATAATGCAAAATGGACTTGTTTTAGCTGGCAGCCATGTTACAACATCGGCTGTAAAGTGCCAAACTGTTGTTGTGTCCTTAGGCAAGACACTTCACCCACGTTGCCAAGAATGAGTCTATTGTGCGTGTAACTAGCTGGTGGTGGTCGGAGGCACCGATGGCACATACTGGTTGCCTCAGGGCAGCTGTGGCTACAGAAGTAGTTAATCACTACTGTGTATGGAGTGAAAGAATACTGACATGTGAAGCATCTTTGAGTGTCCAAAGAGCGCTATAGAACCAATGCATTATTATTAGGGCGGCATACTGGCAGGGCCTTTCTGTGTGGAGTTTGCATGCTCTCCCCGTGTCTGCATAGGTTTCCTCCGAGTGCTCCGGTTTCACCTACCACTAACATTTTTACAATGGTTAGTAGTGTTTGGGAGTCTGACTGTGGGACGACAAATGCAAATTAGGCCAAGGCTACAAAGCGGAGATGTGTGTTCATGAACGTGCACTGTCCCAACAAGATAAAATGAATACATTATTATTGTTTTTTATCCTTGATTCATGTGTCACCATACTTCTTCATTCATTGATATTTTTTGATTATTCTAAAACATGAAGTAAAAAGTGTCATTATACTTTTTACAACCTGAGGTGCATTCTCTTGTGATGTTTTTAACATGAATAATGACTTGTTTTTTCCCCCAAACCTAATTACACATTTCTGGAGTGTGAATTAGCTTGTTCCTTTGGCTGAATAAGATTGCAGAAAATAGGGACTATAGTTCATGGTGCAGGTGTGTGCTACGCAGTAAAGTGGACACTGGTCTCCCACTACACTAAGAAAATTACTTACTAAAAAAAAAGGCCTGAGAGAGCAAGCGCTGAATCACTTATTTCTCTCATTACATGCAATGCGTCGCTTCATTAAACCCTTTAAGTCTGCTGCTCAGTAAATAAGACTGCATTTCTTTGTGAGGGATCAGCACAGGCAGGATCAGCCCTGTGCGATGCAGTGGGCCGTGCTATATGTGTTTGTCTCCGTGTGTGGCTATTTGGGACACAGAATTAATGACCGAATTATGATTCAGCTCATGTGCACAAACCCGAGGCCCTTAGACAATGTAATCACACTCTCACATCAGAGAGTTTTTACTTTGTGACTGTTTCAGGGTGTTCATATCTATATTTAGTTCTGAATTGTCCAATGCTTAAATAATGAATGAATGATATCCTTGGCATGGCAACAATCAGCATCCTTTAATTAAATTTGCATTTCCATGAAGGTTCAAATCTGCATCAGCTTTGTTTTCTTTTGACAGATTTAATATTATTTTTATGAAATAATCTAATCTATTAGGAGTTTGAAGTATTATTGGTCTATCAGAGAAAGGAAAACCTTACACTGTTTGATGAACCCATTTTACCCTACCATTGGATTGGAGTGAATGATGGTGGTGTTGGAGGCTTCGATGTGCCAGTGTGAAGTGAATGACTGGTACACCAAATAAAAGTAAAGTGCTTCATGTGACCTTGGTCTTTGAACTACAATGAAAAGATGGGCGGTCAGGTGGACCGACCTGAAGTAAGAGAATGATTTACACCTACAACTTTACGAGAAGTCAGTTTCATTCTGAAGCTTTTGTAGTGTGTGTGTGTGTAGGGGAGTGTGTGTGTGCGTGTGTGTGTGTTTGTCTTTATCACCTTGGGAGGACCGGCACCTGACAGCACACTCACAGGGTGGGGACCAAAATCCTAGTGGGGACCAAAAAGCCGGTCCCCACCAGAGTTAACTATATTTTTGATAACTACATACATTAACCAACGTGCTGGCAAAGTTTCAGCTTGGACCCCAGAATTGATGAAAACCAACTAAAAGTGTGTAAGTGTGTATAATTTATTTTACTCAGTATCGGCCTCTAGTGGAGAAAGCGGTACTGCACTTTCACACACTTACACACACTAAGCTCAGTGCGCATGCGCAAGTCGTCTCAACAGGAAGTTCACGCTGGAGTACAAGGTGATGGAGGACATTGAAGACCACTTGATAGGTAAGGACTAATTACAGCTACTTTTATTGATTTACAATCCTTTGTAGTGCTAGCTAGTCACTGTTACAGCCTGCATTGTGAAAAAGGGAAGTTAAAAGATGCAGAACTCATGAAGAGTTAGCTAGCTTAGTTAGCATTATCCTAGCAGCTAGAAGCACATTAGCGGTAAAACATATTTTCATTTATAGTTTGTTTTAACATTATTGCAGTTTTTAATATACTTTCATAATGACGTATTTATGCTCGCGCACATCATGCCACTGAGCCTCGACCCGGTGAGCACAGTGCGGCCCCTGGTCACGGTGGCACAGTGCGGGAGCCTGGTCACGGTGAGCTCAGTGCGGCCCCTGGTCACGGTGAGCACAGTGCGGGAGCCTGGTCACGGTGAGCACAGTGCGGCCCCTGGTCACGGTGAGCACAGTGCGGGAGCCTGGTCACGGTGAGCACAGTGCGGCCCCTGGTCACGGTGAGCACAGTGCGGGAGCCTGGTCACGGTGAGCACAGTGCGGGAGCCTGGTCACGGTGAGCACAGTGCGGGAGCCTGGTCACGGTGAGCACAGTGCGGCCCCTGGTCACGGTGAGCACAGTGCGGCCCCTGGTCACGGTGAGCACAGTGCGGGAGCCTGGTCACGGTGAGCACAGTGCGGGAGCCTGGTCACGGTGAGCACAGTGCGGCCCCTGGTCACGGTGAGCACAGTGCGGGAGCCTGGTCACGGTGAGCACAGTGCGGGAGCCTGGTCACGGTGAGCTCAGTGCGGAAGCCTGGTCACGGTGAGCTCAGTGCGGAAGCCTGGTCACGGTGAGCTCAGTGCGGGAGCCTGGTCACGGTGAGCTCAGTGCGGCCCCTGGTCACGGTGAGCTCAGTGCGGGAGCCTGGTCCCGGTGAGCTCAGTGCGGCCCCTGGTCTCGGTGAGGCCTGCCCGGTGTGCGGAGCTCAGGAATGTGAAGGACCACATCAATACGTAAATAAATGATCTATTATTATTATCTCTTAATTAGTATAATTCATGAGGATTGACAAATACAAATAAACTATAACATTGACCTGATAATCATATATTATCTATGTTTCTAATATGACAAGGCTCACGTATTATTATTGCACGCGTTTAATTCAAGTAAATCACTTGTATTTTATGTGAAATGATGCTATATTTAACCAGTGATTGTCAGCTCAATCACACCTTTAGACATAGTTTTAAAGTTCGCGCACGTAAAGCAACAGCTCAAAAACACGCTGCAGATTGTTTACTTAACGCAGCAAAACATGACGGAGCATTTCTGTCCCGGAGCAAGACCGCATTTCATTCATAATGTATTCATCAGGGGCTGATGAGGAATCAGAATGTGAAGTGTGATCAGAGACAGAGCTGCTCCCGCGTGCGTGAGAACTGAGACCAGATCCAGACATCAGTGACTTTCACCGTGAGCACCATAGGCACGGGGTGAGTCCCGGAGCAAGACCGCATTTCATTCATAATGTACTCATCATGGGCTGATGAGGAATCAGAATGTGAAGTGTGATCAGAGACAGAGCTGCTCCCGCGTGCGTGCGAGACACGGGGACATGCTTATGGTTTGAGACCTGAGACCAGATCCAGACCGGGTCCAGACCGGATCAGTGACTTTCATCGTGCGCACCATAGGCACGGGCTGAGTCCCGCGTGTTTTTTGGGTCTCGTGTCCCATACATTTCATACCGGTCTTTCACCGGGGAACCGAAGGCTACAACAGTGGTGGGCAAACCATGGTCCGCGGCCCAGATATGGCCCGTTGGAGCTCTCATCTCTCCTCTCTTTACATACAGTGCCTCTCAAAAATTTGAATTCTGCTTGAACTTTTGTGAACTTTTTATTGAAAGTTCACACACAAGTAACAGACAACTGTGAAGAAAAAGTAAAATTATTATGATTCTGTTATTATTTTTTAAATAATTTGGGCCTGCACAACTATTCATTATACAGAATGAGTTAATACTTTGTGGAACCCCGTTTTCCTGCAATAACATATGACAGTATTTTGGGGTATGACAAATATGCACTAGAGACAGATTGTAAGTTTTTTTCTCACATGAATAAACACTTGTTTAGTTCACTATCTGCTAATAAATACTAGAGAGACTGTTGGGAGTTTTGCAGAGGTTAGTCTAAACTGTATTCATGATAGAAACACTACTCAAAAGTAGATCCCTATATTACAGAGGTCCATAACACACAACAGATCATCTGTTTTTGTGGGGAACGCAGCAGCTTCTCTAAATTGTAATAATCTATTTTCATTTGTTATCTCATTCTTCTGATTTTACTATACTAGAGAGGCCCAGGACACACACTTCAGGTCTGCTTTTCTGTGGGGACCGCAGCAGCGTCTCTAAGCTGTAATAATAATGTCTTTGGAGTCTTGTGTGTGCATCTTTCTGGGTTTACTATACTAGAGAGGACCATGACAAACACTTCAGGTCTGCATTTTGTGGGGATACCAGCAGCTTCTCTAAGCTGTAATAATAATGTCTTTGAAGTCTTATGTGTGCATCTTTCTGGGTTTACTATACTAGAGAGGACCATGACACACACTTCAGGTCTGCATTTTGTGGGGGCCGCAGCAGCTTCTCTAAGCTGTAAATCAGGCATGTCCAAACTCAGGCCTGGGGGCCAAATGCGGCCCTTAGTGTCATGTTATGTGGCCCTCTGCCTCGCTAACCCAAAGTGGTTTATGAGATCATAAACACAAGTTCACTGTGTCATCCAGCCAACTTCAGCTCAGACAGTATTGACTCGTTCTAAAGCCCAGTGCCAAATTCAGTTGTTATTTGTACATACGGGCTGACATGGTATTTGATGGTGTCTCAAACTTCCGTTAAAGATGCTAATGTAGCTGGTGAGATGGTAAACATGTGTCATTCAGCCAACTTCAGCTCTGTTATAGATCATTTTAAATATAAGTCAAGACAGTTTTTCAGTCTGAAGTGTCGGCCCCTGAACTAGTCTGGTGAACTAATGTGGCCCTCTTACTAAAAAGTTTGGACACCCCTGCTGAAATAATAATGTCTTTGAAGTCTTGTGTGTGCATCTTTCTGGGTTTACTATACTAGAGAGGACCATGACACACACTTCAGGTCTGCATTTTGTGGGGACCACAGCAGCTTCTCTAAGCTGTAAATAATAATGTCTTTGAAGTCTTGTGTGTGCATCTTTCTGGGTTTACTATACTAGAGAGGACCATGACACACACTTCAGGTCTGCATTTTGTGGGGACCACAGCAGCTTCTCTAAGCTGTAAATAATAATGTCTTTGAAGTCTTATGTGTGCATCTTTCTGGGTTTACTATACTAGAGAGGACCATGACACACACTTCAGGTCTGCATTTTGTGGGGACCACAGCAGCTTCTCTAAGCTGTAAATAATAATGTCTTTGAAGTCTTGTGTGTGCATCTTTCTGGGTTTACTATACTAGAGAGGACCATGACACACACTTCAGGTCTGCATTTTGTGGGGACCACAGCAGCTTCTCTAAGCTGTAAATAATAATGTCTTTGAAGTCTTATGTGTGCATCTTTCTGGGTTTACTATACTAGAGAGGACCATGACACACACTTCAGGTCTGCATTTTGTGGGGACCGCAGCAGCTTCTCTAAGCTGTAAATAATTATGTCTTTGAAGTCTTGTGTGTGAATATTTCTGGTTTTACCATACTAAAGAAGTCCAGGACTTCACACATCAGATCCACGAATGATAAGCAGAGTTTAGTCTAAACTGAATTTATAACGTAATTCTGGGTATTGCTTTTTTGTATTTTACTTTTTCTTCCAGATTGGTCAGTAATCTACTTCAATACAGAGTTGTAATGGGGACCACAGTGGCAGGGTTGAACTTAATTGGATATTCTTTCAAATACACTTTGAATCTCAAAGAGGAAGTTGATGTAGATAGGAAGAATTCTACATTGTAACTTTACCACAGAAGAGGTTGTTAATTGATGGTATCCCTGAGTGTTGTATCAAACATTGTTGGTACTATGGTCTCTTTTGTCTTTAGGTGGAGGAGAACCAGGAATCTTGACCCACTTTGCTGAGGGCAACATGTCAACAAGATACTCAGCATTCAGAAAGCCTTGACAAGGTAACTGTTTTATTTAAAACATGTTTTTGGAAGGTTTGATTCGAACATTCTCAGCTTGAAAGCATAAATACCACCGTTGCTTTCAATTGTCTCAGATTACTGGACATACAACACACAAGAAACAACACTCATTTAGTTCACCGTCTGCAAGTACATACTGAAGATATCCGTAATACACACATGTTAGGTCAACTGTTGTAGGGACTGCAGAGCATCCAAACTGTATCCTTGACACTACTCAAAACTAGATTCTGGGTTTACTATACTAAAGAGACCCAGGACACACACGTCAGATCCACTGATGTTGAGGGAACTGCAGAGTTTTGCTTTTTTCATAGTTTACTAGAACTTAATTGGATATTCATTCAAATACACTATGTATCCCATTGATTATTTACACTATACGGATATGACCTACTTTGGTTTAACTAATGTTATTGTTTACTTGAATAGACCCGGTGGAGGTTGATATTGACAGTGACACTATAATAACTTGGTATAAAAAGTTACGCAATGCTTTTTGTTGTTCTGTCTATTGTTAAAGATTCCCTGAAAAAATAGCTATTGGGTTGCAGTGGCAATGGTGTACTTGCAGCCTTGCCTAATCTTAGCCACACAAAATATTTTATTAATGGGTTTCATCTAAAATTGTCTTTAAAGTGTGTATGTCTTCCAGAAAGACAAGACACATACTCTGACTGAGGAGGAAGCTGTAGATCTTGATCTTGATGAGGACAATTACACAATTGAGTCTGAAAAAGCTTTACAATGAGCTCAAATTCACCAGTTAAAAAAGGAATATATAAAAGTACGAAGTCCAGTTTAAATACTGTGTAATGTTATTTGTGGCTAATTCTGTCTACTCTATTCCTCAGTCCACATGTCAACCATGAGAAGGTGGCAGGAGGAGGAGATTAATGTTATGGAGAAGCACGTGATGGTCCTTCATAACCTCCTGCTGTGTTCCGGGAAAAAGGAACTACGATAAGTGTTTCTAACTTGAAAATGTAACACTCAAAGAGATTGTTTGAAAATGTTTCTAGTCTCTGTTAGACTTGTCTAGTCTTGTTCTTAAAACATTTTTTATTTTTTAAGCACAAAGACTGATTTAATTATTGGCACTCCTGATAACGTTATGTTACCCAAACACTGTTATAGTTCTGGAGACTAAACACAGAATTGCAGTAAGGCATTGTTTCACTCAATAAATGTAAAATGAATCACTTGCTTTCCTGTTACTTAAGAGATTTACTCAACTTCACTTAAAGGTATCTAAAGCATCTTGACTCCATGTTTGAATGGAACTAAAAATAGCTTAAAATGTACAGTGTGTATGAGTGGATCTAAAAGGCCTTTAAAACTAGACTGTGTTTGAGTGGATCTAAAAGGCCTTTAAAACTAGACTGTGTGTTGGAGTGGATCTAAAAGACTTTAAAACTAGACTGTTGGAGTGGATCTAAAAGGCCTTTAAAACTAGACTGTGTGTTGGAGTGGATCTAAAAGGCCTTTAAAACTAGACTGTGTGTTGGAGTGGATCTAAAAAGCCTTTAAAACTAGACTGTGTGTTGGAGTGGATCTAAAAGGCCTTTAAAACTAGACTGTGTTTGAGTGGATCTAAAAGGCCTTTAAAACTAGACTGTGTGTTGGAGTGGATCTAAAAGACCTTTAAAACTAGACTGTGTGTTGGAGTGGCTCTAAAAGGCCTTTAAAACTAGACTGTGTGTTGGGGTGGATCTAAAAGGCTTTTAAAACTAGACTGTGTGTTGGAGTGGATCTAAAAAGCCTATATACAAATAAAGTGTATGAGTTTTGTTAAATATATGGTCTGATTTTCTAATACTTTACAGATTTGAGTATACTCACCCCATGAATAGGATTTAAATAATTAATTTCAATTTATTTTGTAACATCTAAAATCACAAAAGTCCAAATAGTCGTACAATACAATACAATACAATTTATTCTTGTATAGCCCTGAATCACAACAGGACAATCTCAGATGTCCTGGTATGTGTGGGACTAAAAGTAGCTAAAAACCTGACAGTGTGTATGTGTGGGACTAAAAGTAGCTAAAAACCTGACAGTGTGTATGTGTGGGACTAAAAGTAGCTAAAAACCTGACTGTGTGTATGCGTGGGACTAAAAGTAGCTTAAAACCTGACAGTGTGTATGTGTGGGACTAAAAGTAGCTAAAAACCTGATAGTGTGTATGTGTGGGACTGAAAGTAGCTAAAAACCTGACAGTGTGTATGTGTGGGACTGAAAGTAGCTAAAAACCTGACAGTGTGTATGTGTGGGACTAAAAGTAGCTAAAAACCTGACAGTGTGTATGTGTGGGACTAAAAGTAGCTAAAAACCTGACTGTGTGTATGCGTGGGACTAAAAGTAGCTAAAAACCTGACAGTGTGTATGTGTGGGACTGAAAGTAGCTAAAAACCTGACAGTGTGTATGTGTGGGACTGAAAGTAGCTAAAAACCTGACAGTGTGTATGCGTGGGACTAAAAGTAGTTAAAAACCTGACAGTGTGTATGCGTGGGACTAAAAGTAGCTAAAAACCTGACAGTGTGTATGTGTGGGACTGAAAGTAGCTAAAAACCTGACTGTGTGTATGCGTGGGACTAAAAGTAGCTAAAAACCTGACAGTGTGTATGTGTGGGACTGAAAGTAGCTAAAAACCTGACAGTGTGTATGTGTCGGACTAAAAGTAGCTAAAAACCTGACAGTGTGTATGTGTCGGACTGAAAGTAGCTAAAAACCTGATAGTGTGTAAGTGTGGGACTAAAAGTAGCTAAAAACCTGACAGTGTGTATGTGTGGGACTGAAAGTAGCTAAAAACCTGACAGTGTGTATGTGTCGGACTAAAAGTAGCTAAAAACCTGACAGTGTGTATGTGTCGGACTGAAAGTAGCTAAAAACCTGATAGTGTGTAAGTGTGGGACTAAAAGTAGCTAAAAACCTGACAGTGTGTATGTGTGGGACTGAAAGTAGCTAAAAACCTGACAGTGTGTATGTGTGGGACTAAAAGTAGCTAAAAACCTGACATTGTGTATGTGTGGGACTGAAAGTAGCTAAAAACCTGACAGTGTGTATGCGTGGGACTAAAAGTAGCTTAAAACCTGACAGTGTGTATGTGTGGGACTAAAAGTAGCTAAAAACCTGACAGTGTGTATGCGTGGGACTAAAAGTAGCTAAAAACCTGACAGTGTGTAAGTTTCGGCATCACAAGTATAGCAATACCTGTTAAGTTCCCAGAAGTATAGTAACAATCTGGTGTGGGACATTGTTTGTGAAATCTTGGATTTTGACGTGATATTACTGTTCAGGACCTCCAGGGGGCCATGCCTGATTTTTTTTGCTGCTGTAAACCCTACAGAAAGGCTGGGTCCCACAATGCATGTCCTGGTCTGGTGGTCCCACGAGATGATAAAGACAAGTATGTGTGTGTGTGTGTGTGTGTGTGTGTGTGTGTGCGTGTGAGTGTGTGCGTGTGTGTGTGTAGGGGTGTGTGTGTGTGTGTGCATGCATTCAGGAGCCAACAGTGAGAGCTACTGTACGTGCTGGAGAGGAGGAGGTCACTGGGCGCAGCCTCTTAGCTTCACAGTTCAATTTGGATTTGCATAATCCTGCCGCTAATTTCCACAGGGTGCACCCATCCACCACATCTCGACAGGTGACAAGGGCGAGACAGCTATCCCATGATCCTCTGCTTCTTCAGCCAAGGCAAGAAGCAAACATAGTGACAGAGATAAGTGAAAGTGGTGAAGGATTATGGCAGACAAAGGCACTCAAGAATACATGCATTAAAAGGACTGTATAAAGTTTATATTAAGTGGCGTGCAGTTAATTTAAGTACGTTCACATAAACAGTGCTTATGGATTTGTAAAGTAGTGTTCAGTTTGAGATGTATTTTTGTGGAACAATTTTCACACACAGCACACAGTCCTTCAACACGGAACGGTGAACAGGCATTCCTGCACTGAAGTGGGTGTAACTCCCTGTGGGCAAGCTCTGAGTGGGAGAGGCCACAAAGCCTTTCATGCGCAGTTTGGGTCTGTCTCATCCTCCTTGTTTTTTTTCTTTAACTTTTTTTCTTTTGATTTATGTATACAGCCCATTTAAGGACTCCGTAGTGTTGTCCACAGATTTGTGGATGACTTTGGGAGAGATGCTGCTCTGATCAGGCTGACATCTTTGAAATTTGAGATTGATTAATGCTTTATGGTTCTTTTCATTACAACATTTGTTTTGTTCTTTTCTGCTTAGAAGTCCCTGTAGGGAACAGGAGGTCGGTTAAATAAAATAGCATTGTGGTTTCTCCAACTAGGGAAGGAGATTGATAATGGTAGGTTTTCAAACCTACCACGAAGCTGACAAACAAGCTGACTACCGCGAACAAACGAGTGGAATGTATTGTTTGTTTTAGGATTGAGAAGTAAGCTGGTGTGCAGTGTGATAGCGACGTTGCCTCCAGGATTGTAGTTCTGGATTTTTGGTGGTTAACGTGTGGAGCAATGCAAGTAAATCAGTCTTTAATAAGTTCATTTATTAGGAGGGTGTTAGATTTGGTTGATCCGATATTCAGTAAGCCACATTCAACATTATGACTCATTTTCTATATAGGAAAGTGACTGTGTCTTTTTTAAAAATCTATTATTTTAAAATATCTGTCTTGTGACTGCATGGGGACGTGAGCTCAGAGGCTGTTTAACCCTCTCAAAAATTATTTCTTATTTATTTCATTGTATAACTTAATACATTTCTCTTTTGTTTATGCAAAAAATCTTCCCACTTGGGGAAGTGACAACTTTGGGGCTTCATGCATGTCCACGGTTGAGGTCAGCTAAGCCCATCTGTCTACACAAGGCTCAAAGGATGCTTCCAAATGAGTGTGTGTGTCCATGCAATTGTTACCTTCATTTTTACTAAATCAATCTCTGTCTGTCTTTGAATAATCATTTTTTATTTGCTGCAATAATTTGCTTTTTCATGCAATACCATGGTAAAACAGAGGACACCTATTGTTTACTTTCACCAGACATGGAAATAAATATTAGAATACAGCCTGTGCCGGAGCTCATTTAGCCAGGATCTCTCATCCCAACTCACTGCTGTCTCTTTGACCCCCATTTGTGTATTTCATCTTATCGCTCACATGCCTCTCTCTCTGCCTTTGTCACTCCCACATAATAATCTAGCAGCAGGAAAAGACTTCAAAGAAAGTTTCACTATCCAGTAAAAATACTAAGTTGATTAATTGTTTAAATGTGAAGAGATCAGGCATTTAACATGAAACATTTTTAATTGTAATCTATAATGGTTGTCAGTAACTTGTCAGCAATGCAAAAACCAATGACATTAGGCTAAAAACCACCTGATCTACATGCGCATTTGTGCAATATTGATATTGATGTTTGTAACAACCTGGAGCTGAACGCCCAGAAGACAGTGGAGATGATTGTGGACTTCAGGAAGAGCACTGTCCCCCCGCCCCCACCCTTCGTGATGGACTCCCTCATCACCTCTGTGGAGTCCTTCCGTTTCCTGGGCACCACCATCACCCAGGACCTCAAGTGGGAGCCGACCATCAGCTCCCTCATCAAGAAGGCCCAGCAGAGGATGTACTTCCTGCGGCAGCTCAGGAAAGCCAAGCTGCCTGCACAGATGTTGGTGCAGTTCTACACGGCCATCATCGAGTCCATCCTCACCTCCTCCGTCACCGTGTGGTTCGCTGGAGCCACAGTCAGGGACAAACAGAGACTACAGCGCATTGTGCGCTCTGCAGAGGAAGTGATCGGCCGCAGCCTTCCATCGCTGCAGGACCTGTACGTCGCCCGAGCTCGAGGCCGGGCTGGTCGTATCACAGCCGACCCCTCTCACCCTGCACATGGACTATTCCAACCACTCCCCTCAGGCAGGAGGCTGCGGTCCATCAGGACTAGAACCTCCCGCCACAAGAACAGTTTCTTCCCCTCTGCTGTTGGACTCTTGAACACTTCTTAACCTGTCCCCCCGCCCTTTATAAAGTCACTTTACTGCCCATCATACGTCACTTTACTTCACTGTACTGCTGTCACCTTACATTGTGTGCACCATGTGCACTTGTATATTGTAAATAGTAACTGTAACTCTATTTTAAATTTAAATTTATTCTTTAGAAGTGTTTTTTATTCTTATTTTTATTATCTCTTTTTGACTGTTGCACTGAGCCAAAGCAATTTCCTAGTCTGTGACCTCCTGTTACTTACGTGGCAATAAAAATGATTCTGATTCTGATTCCAAAATCCAATATTATCCAATATTCACAATATGTAAAAATTAAAGTTGTGTGTGTAATGCTCACATTTCACTTAGCGACATTTTATTGTGAAAACGTATTTAACCTTTTTAACATCATGAATGTTGGGATTCTATTTATATATTGTGCAGAAGAGTTTAGACTGAACCAATTAGACTAAAGAAGTTGTTGCAAATGTTCTCTGACAACTTGAGAGGAGTTGTTAAATGTCCTCCCAGACTTTCAGATGAATGACGTTCAGCTGCTTTGAACAGCCTCATCGAATGCATTGTCTGCAGTGTTTTGACAATGACGAGCCAGGACATCGTGTGCTTTACATTTGAATTGAGAATATTATCACGCTTAGAATCCATCGAGGTAGAAGAGAAGTTAAGAACACTGTAAGATAAAATTAGTTCAACAATAATTGGGGCAATAAAATCATTGATAGTATTGTTGATTATTTTCTTCGGATTACCAAGTTGTCGGCCGACCCCGATTCCGGCATCTGTGATCCTAGCCTACAAAGAGAGTGCATGGCTCTAACTATTCAAGGTTAAAAAGTAGATCAATATTGTTAGATATTAGCCAATATATTATGTCTTTGTAATTCTATATTAAATTGACATCTAGTTTTAACAGAATATCCAGAATACTATTAGTGATTTTTTTCTTTCTTGGAGTGAAATATTTAAAACAATTGATCAAGGAAAACTTGTATGATATCCGCCAAAGAAGTTTCATTGTTTTAAACTATGTTTTGAGTGTCTTGCACAACCAGCTACTATTGATCTCATTAAACATAAGAGTCACTTGAGTGTTGTAGTCCTAAACACAAGCCCTCCGCAGTGTCTGCTGTTTGTATGTTAGAAAAATAACTGAAAATAAGTAATAATGTATTCTATAAATAATTAACCTAATCAATAGATCATGTCCTATTTATCTCAGGACTGCGCTGAGTATCGACATCTGCTGCCATAATGTGAGCACAACTGAGAACATGATTCAGATCTACTGATTTCATCCATCTGGAAAGTATATTCCATTGATAGAGGCGCTGAGCTGATAGCTCAAAGAATGGAATAGGAAATACAAAGAAACAAAAGATGGAGAGACAGAGATATGGACCACACACAAATACATCATCCTGATTCCATCTCATATCTCTGCAGTGAACACTCGTTATAATCTTACAATCCTCAGAAATCAGACGGATCAAAGTCTGGAGTGTCCAAACCCACCGCTGCTCCTCGCACAAGGCTTTGCAGTTTGAGATGTGTTTTATATTTCAGCCGTGCAGTGAAGACAAAGTAGTCAAAACTGTAATACAGACATTATATAGACTGTTTTCTTACCGTGATGCGGACGCTGCACAATGGTTAAAGCTAATAATAATAATAATCTGAGCTTTACCACAGACGTCCATTCCTCCGTCTTTTCTCTTCACACTGCGTTTGTAAAACTTCAGCCTCTGTGCAGTGTGCGTGTGCCGCTTCAGAACGCAGACTTTGTTTTCATGTCAGCATCAGGGCACGTGCGTGATGACACATGTGTTCACATGTTAGCGCTACCGTCTCAAGTGACCAAGACGTACGTTCATGTCAGTAATGTATTATAATAACATTTTACAATACAAACGTCACAAAATCAACCAACAAAGAGAACTGCTCGTTTATCTTTAAGCTTAGTTCACGAAAACTTTGGACACTGAAAAAACAGTGAGAGAAGTAACTACAATGTGTTGTTTTGAGTGTGTTCACTCACCTTCAAACTGCAGCTGGCCGCTGAAGTTCTCATAAGCATTTGCCACAAAGCATCATGGGAGGTTGTCCACAGCACAGAACTGTGAGGACCAGAGCCACGACCAAATATGGATAACTTCTTTCGGGGCCCAAGGGGGCCTTATGCTTCAATGAGCACAGGCCGTTTACTTGTATAGGCCGGAATATTTGATAGGGTTTGGTTCATGTTCACTTTGGGTTGTTGTCGTTGTCCGAAGCATAAGTGGTCCGGCAAAACTCATCCCAAAGACAACGATCCGTGGTATAAAATGCGTTCAGTGCCGTATTCTTAGTTTCTTGGTGCTGTGATTTGCTCCAAATCACCAAATTTTAAGAATATTCTAAGAATCTTGACGTGCTCTTAGAATTTCCCCTAAAAGTGAAGAGTAGATCATAGTTAAGAAAAAAGCTATTCCTAAAGAATCCTAGCTCTTAAGAGAGCTCCTAAGGAGAAATCTCTTAAAAGTAGAGAGGAGGACTTTTAGCGACTTAAAGAGCGACTAAACACGAAATCAACTTTTTTTAACTCATAAACTGCATAAGTATGTTTATTGTAGTGCTGTCTACATATCCTGGTCATTTTTTTGACATTTTAGTTCAAATTAGATAAAATATCACTTTTGAGCCAAAAAATGTCTGTGTGGCGCCCTCTCTACCTTTTTGGTGGTACTACATTTGAATTTGGTTCTGGCCTCTCCATTGACTCTGTGTTCTCTATGACATCAGTTGTTTTGTGTGACGTGCGTCTGTCAGAGCCAGTGATATAAACCCATTCAACTCTCACACACGCCCCAGCTGCAGTTTGGAGTGTTCTGGCGCCATCTAGTGGATTAAAATTAAATTACATGAGTCATTCTGAGATTATTGAGTGTGATTAGGTTCAGGTGTGTAGCTTTACAATTATCTTAGTGTGTAAACAAGGGTGGAATGAGACTTTCTGGTCTGTAAACTATTGCTTTAAGCAGCAATGACAACTGTCTGTTTTTTTTGTGTGTGACAAGTCAGCTGTCAATCACAGCCCAGACCACGCCCAACTCTAAGCCCCCCTTCTTGTCCCTTGGTCCTCCAGGCAACGCCCTTTTTAGAGAACATTTTCAAATCTTCATGTGGGCGGAGTCAGGCTGGGCACAGGTGTTTAGTCGCTCTTTAAAGAGAACAAAATGGCAGACGGAAGAGATGAAAAGGAGGAATTTACCTGTTGTGCTACAGTTTCCCACGCTTGCTTCTTGGTTTGCACTGTGAAAGTGGGGCCAAAATTACCTCTAAAATACTTTTATGCTCATAGACCAATTGGGCCAGAAGCAAACACTGCTCCTCTGTCCAGTTGGTTTCCTCTTTCTTTTATTCTCCATTGCTGTTCACTTGTTTGTGGTATATTTGAAAGTAAACCGACACAGTTTCTTATAGACTGGTCACACACAGCTGTGCCATTTTACCCTTGTTACACCAAAGGAAGTAGAAATGGTAAAAGTTAAGATCAGCATGGCAATTAAGCAAATTAATATAACTATCCCTGTGTTACTGTGCAAGTTTTCTATCTGTATGCATTCACAAAGCATTCAGATCTTGCACAACAAGGTTTGAAATCATAAAAGATTTAATAGTTATTCAAGTGGTTTGTTGACACATGTTTATTTATTGATCTGTGAAAGGCACTATATAAATAAAGATTACTTACTACTTATTTATTTATGTTCTCAACAGACACAATAACTGATTTGGATGCTTTGAAATGAGAAAAATATCAACATATACTTGACACCAGGGCACGGCTGCACCTTTCTGTTCCACTGCTTTTGTTTTGTTTCATTTCTATTTACAAGTCATATTATTAAAGAAAGAAATAATGATAATATTGTCAAATTTCCAGTTGTGCCTTTTAAAAGCAAATCCACCCTTCATGATCTTTATCATGCGCAGACAAGATGAATATACTAGAATGCTCTGTCATTGATCAGGTAATAGTAATAGTTTTCCCACCCAAGGCTTGAACTACTTTAACAATATGCTGTTTAAGTTTATCTGAGTTGATCATGGACTAGCTCTCCACGTGCCCCTCCCTCTTCTCATCTCTTTTTCTGCCTCGCAACGGAAAACTCAAGGGTGAACATTTCTGAATGAATTTGGAAACATTAAGCAGTCAGGCAGCCTTGAAGTGTAGCTCTATATTTAGCCAGCCATCCTCATAAAGCTGCTGTACGCAACTGGTAGATAAATATGTTATAGAGGTGTGGCTTTTATGATAAGTATATATAGTTTTATGCCATGCCATTTTGTTATTATTATTTAGATTAAGATTAAGAGATTAATCCTTTATTCGTCCCACAGCGGGGAAATTTCACTGTTGCATCACAAGTTATAGAACAGTAGGAATGAGGAGCACACGGCACAAGTTAAGTGAACAATAGTGAACAATCTTGAAAATAATAATACAAAAAAGTATACAATTTTTACATTTGGCAATAAGAGGCAAGTTATTGCTTCTGTACTGTGTATTCTAGTGCAAGCAATGTGTAGTTATATGTTAGCATCCGTACATACGCAGCAGCATGTTTACATCTGTACATTAGCAGCAGCATGTTTACATCTGTACATTAGCAGCAGCATGTTTACATCTGTACATTAGCAGCAGTATGTTTACATCTGTACATTAGCAGCAGCATGTTTACATCTGTACATTAGCAGCAGTATGTTTACATCTGTACATTAGCAGCAGCATGTTTACATCTGTACACTAGCAGCAGTATGTTTACATCTGTACATGTTAGCAGCAGTATGTTTACATCTGTACATTAGCAGCAGTATGTTTACATCTGTACACTAGCAGCAGTATGTTTACATCTGTACACTAGCAGCAGTATGTTTACATTATTGTTATATCCCCCAAATTTGTTATTATTTGCAAAACAGCTTTAAAGGTGAACCCTTACTATCTGCATCCAAATATAAAATGCTTTCCTCCGAATGGGCTGCATTAGCAAAGCTTTTTAACATAACCCGCAATACACGAGGTACCACTGTGTATATAAAGATAAATCATGCAATAATTTAAAATAACAGATTCAATTCAATTATGATGAACAACAACAAATTGTGAAGAGAGAGTGAAACTAAGCACTGGTTAGCCTCGCCTATGTTCACCTCGATCCATCAGCTTCCTGGTTAAGAAGTTAAATCAAATTCTTCAGGCCCCACGTCCTTGAGGCTATTAACTATTCTCATGGACGGAGTTATGTCAAGGGGAGGGACTATTTAAATGTAATATTGTTGGAAAATACTTACTGCACATAATAATACAGTGTCCCATGGTCATTATTCTTTTAAAAATAAAATCCAATTCAAGATGCTGTTATCACCTTTAAGGCCGTAAGAATTCAATGTAACTGTAATCGGTATCATTAATGTTGTTTAAGTGAACTTGAAGAGTGTGGGTGAGTCGTGTGTGTCAGGCTTGATCACACAAAATGAAATCGATAAAAAAGCCCTGCGTTGTTGCAGCGATAATTGATTAAGCGCTTATTAGATGGTAATCCTCCATTATCCTGGCTGTGTGGATATTGCTGTGTTGCTTTCAGGTGCTCTTCGTGCCTGATGGCGCTGGAGTAAATGGATGAAATGTATGAACCGCATACACTGCCGGGTCGTTCTGATGTATTTCTGTCCAATTAGCCGCTGACCCAATTCCCCACGCTGTCTAATGGATTCAGTCTATCATCATATCCAATCTCCTGTCTACATTACACCAGAACACCACTCAATTTAACTCACACACTACGCTTCTCTAACCAAGGACGCGGTAATCAATATCTGGGAACGTGGCCCCTCTACTACCACCCCCCGCTGCCCCCCTCACACTGAGCCTGTGCAGTTTAATGTGCTCAGATGGGCGGTTAACGCAAGCCTTTTGTCTTGTACCTGAGCTAATCTGAAGAAAGACTAAGAAAATTATTGCTTTGGAATCAACAACATAAACATATCAAATCTCATTTCAAAGATACGTTAAAAGAACAATACCCGTTTCTGCAAGGTTCTTTTAGTTTGAATGTTCAGCAGCGCCACCCATCTCTCTCACAGGCTTCTCATTTGGAGAAACCCTCCTACTTTCCCCTACGCTCTCCTCTCACAAAGCCATCTAGTTTTATTTGTGATCTGATACGTATGAAAACATTACGTATCAGACATTTTATTCAAGGCCTTCATAAAGTTTGCAAAAACAAAACATCTCCAGATGAATGAACTTATTTTGGTGCGTACTGATGGAGCTCTGATGGAAGTGGGAAAAATAGAGGATTGGTAGCGCTTCTTCCTCATCATAAGAAATTTCATTGCATTTTACACCAACTATGTTATAAACAGTGTGGCGCGGTGGTGTCATTGGCAATTTAAAACACTGCTGGAAGACGTCATCACCCAGGCCTGCAATAGCACAGCAATGTGTGTTGGTTATAAGAGGGAAGGTGCTGAATAGTTGGGCAGCTTGCCTGAGCAAAATCCGGAAACTTCTTGAAAAGAAAGATGTTGGGCATCCCAAGCCAGTGAATACTGTATAACTCCTGAAATGTTTCTATCTCATGGACATGACTGGACATCTGAACCAGCTCAGCTTATTGTCTTATCCATTTAACAAGCAATGTTTTCATTTGAAAACAAGCATTTATTGTGGATTTAACAACCGTTCATTAATAGTACTTTGAAGAACTGAGAGAATTTAAAGATGCATGCACAGCATTTGAACCTCAAACTGCTTGCTGGCTACACATCCTGCATTCAAAGCACACTTTGGTGAATTTTGTGATCACACCTGCAGGAGTGCGCAGTGGACCAAGATCAGGTCGAGCGTGCACTGAAAGTACAGGCTTTTCATTGATGCTTCAGTTGCGATGTTTCTACTTGACAGGTAAAGTTGGGCATTCTATTTGGAGAAATCAATTTCAAATCACTTCCAGAAAAAGGTTATCTACATCTACATTGTCTGTTTGGAAAAAGCCCAAATCTTGAGCTTGAAAGTGAGCTTGCCGACAGTGACTTGTAAACAGAAAATGCATGAGGAGAACTGGGCTCATGCATGTCTCTCACACAATCTTTAGTGGGACGTTCCCTCTCTGGAGCAGGTACAGTTTTGCACATGTGCATTCTTTTCAAAAAATGGAGAGAGCGATTCTTTCCTGAAATTCTGTATAAACCTCTTATACATTTAATTAATAAATCAAGAATATTTTCATCTTTGTTCACAAGGGTCATTGTTCGGTGTTGCTCCGTCCTTCTGCAGCTGGACAGTGTCCAAACCTTCTCCTGTATTTCCTGACATGTGACAGATGCTCTGAAGGTCCACTCTGCTCTCTGTCAGCTGCACACATCGCTTTGACAGCGATAAACTCGAATGACTTTGCAGAATAACAATTCATACATTACTTTTCCTGTTCAATGGCCTCGTCTCAAATGTACCTAAATAATGACCTTGTTTGAACTTCAAAAGGTTTCTCACTTCACTGCGGCTTTTACGGGGGAAAAGCATGATCAGGGATTTGCTATTGACAACATTTGATATGCACTTTTACTTCTGCAGTGTTTTTGAATTGAGTCAAGTAAATTCAGAATGGTTATCAACTCTGATTATGAATAAATATGACACTAAATTACATGTTACAGATTTAGATTCAGATTTATTTATTTTGTCGTCTTCCAAAGGAAAATTTTATCTTGGAGCGGGGGGATCAGTAGCACCCACAGATACAGACACTACAATAAATGTAAAAAAAAAAGTTAGAAACAGAGTTGGGAGTGATGCGTTACAGAAGTATTGTAAGGCATTAAAGACACAGGTGCAGTACATTGTCATTTAACCCAAAATGTAACTGTGGTTTTTCTTTCCTTTCTGGTAGAAGATGGCTGAAGCTGAAGCAGGCACTACAGCGGATAATAGCACATTGTCAAGATGTACATATACCCGTTATTTTGAGTTTGTTGGAGACAAAGATGTGTGAAACAAAACAGTTTGTCAAGAGAAAGTCAAAAGCTCTATCAACCTCACAAAATAACATAAAAATCTACTTTTAGTACAGTTTAGCAGTAGGGTAATGCTTTATAATTTTAGACAGTAATATTGTAGTGTAACACATTACATTGAAATAACAGTAACAAGTGATACATATTATATTTTTAAAGTTACTTGCTCAACACTAGATTGCACACATTGTCTTGTTTCACTGAAGTCTCAGTGAAGTCTCAGTGAAACAAGCAGACAGGGATAAATAATACCTTTTCCTCCAAGGGCAAGATAGAACTCAGACAAACTACAAAGTAATCATTTACTATATCGCTCACAGCCTAACCTTTCAAAACACCAACACTGGAAGAAAAACGGGGCTGAAAACACTGTCTCACTGTGACCGATTACAGCACATAGCCCATATGTTTTAACATGGAAGTCCTGTGTTATCGGTTTATTCACCTTGCCTCCTGTTGCCATGGTGATGTCCCCTTGGCCTTCTGCACGTGCACAGTCTGCCTCGCCCTCGTGTGTGTCCCCTGATGTTGTGGATATAAATCGTGTGCATATGCAGATCCACACATGGTCCCTGGTCGATGCTCCTGACTATTTGTGGCTGTTCTTCCTCTGTTGATTGTGAGGAGAGCGTGATGCAGACAGAAGAAGAAGAAGGTGGTGGAGCTGGTGTTCATCCAGCCTCATTCTGCTCTATTGTGCCACAGGTGTATGATACAATTTATAGATTCCTTAAAACAACTCCTATGGGGAATATGAAGGGGACTTTTGCTTCTGGAACTAAAGCAGAATGGAAGTGGGCTGGACTCTGAAGTTCCACATTTGAACTGTAGGGAAAAGCTCAACCAGAGACAAGAAAATTATCCACATACCATCACCATACATATCGCATCAGTTGCATCGTTCCTGCCGTAACTATGTATGACTACATTATCCCTGTCAAATAAATGAATAAATAGATACATAAAAGCTGAAATATTGAAATAATACAAGCACGGGAATAAAACTGACTTGACAACATTTGAGCTGTTTTCGCTGAATGTCCTGATAGACGCAAAAGTACTTTTTTTTGGAGTGCTTGTAACCAAGTACTGATACTTGACATTTAAGTGGTGAAAAATAAATGAATTGGAAAATAAATGAATATATTTTTGCAGAGCCCTAAATCACAATAGGATTTTGGAGGGCTAAAAAGAGCTGTGGTTTAGCAAAAAAACAGATCATAGAATCAAGCAGTTCGTACACAGGAAGTGCAAAAATAACAAACACATAGCAGTCATTGGTCCAGAGGAGGCTCCTAGGCGGGGCAATGGGACAGGGGGTGAATAGCAATGCACAGACACCACAACTGAAGTCATATTATAAGACAAATATCGTAGGAGAGAGGAGAGGATAGTGCTCACGTTACCATACCTCTCCCAGAAATGTGTCTTCATATGTATTTTTACAGTCTGTGTTTTTTGACAGCTGGAGCCAATACAAGTATGAATATTAGAATGGAGACATTTCTCATCTGTATCGTGATCCTATAGGCCTCAAGCCATTGTATTTTCCCTTTTGTTTTTTGGGTTCGTCTTAAACTTCTTGGCATATTTAGTTGGTCAATTGCAGAGGATAAAAGAGCTGGAACATCTACATATTTACATCCTGTCAGAATCATGTTTAAAGTATTATACACATACATAAATAAAAGTATTTGATTCATACGTGCAGTCTGCATTGTCTCAAAAGTGCATACAAATATGTATCAGCAAGAATAATCTCATTTTGAAAATGAATGGTATTTTCATTTCCTCTGGTGTTTTTTCTATTTCTGATAAGCACCACATTATTTGAACAATGTTCTTCAAATGCCTTCACTCATACATCTATTATTAACTATAGAGTATAATCATCTCTTCCCCATTACTTTTCACTCCTCACACAAATGTGGCACTTGTGTTTTTATGATTCTTCAGAGCACTTGCACCTGTCTGTCCAATGCTCCTTTTACTGTTATGTCTTTCTCCATTGCTACATCTAAAAACTCAAAATAACTTTCCTTGGCATTTATTTCTCCCAGCACTTTCCAAGCTGCAGATTGAGCCATGCCCCCTGCTGTGGCTCGATACACAACACTGCTTCTATAGATAGAAACTTACACTTTTTCCAAACTTTTTTGAATAGATGCGTCTGGCTCAAGGAATAGCAAGCGCTCCATCCAGAGCACTTTTTCATTCCCCATCATTCAACCTCGCACTTTCAGATATGCTTATTTATGGCCATACTAAAATATCTATTTTTATAGTAACACCAGGTCACCAACAAGTAAAGAAAGTGGGGAAAAAAAGCAACAGTCATGAAGGTTCAGCCCTCATTTTGATAGCCTCATTTGTTGTTTTTGTTAAAAACAAAGTCTGTGCCGTCTTAAAAATGCAGATCAGCTCTATTCTGGTTTTACTTAATGACATTTACTAACACAGTATGTATATCGTAATTGCGATATGGTTTGCTTTGCTTTTATGGTTTTCTGCATTTTTAGATATTTGTCATTATTTTGTTCACATACTCCAACGCTTGTTGGATGCTGCTTCAATCCTTATTTTCAACACTACTCTACACCCACTGCTTTGGAGTTAGTTTGCCCATTTAGTTATAGGATTATGGCACACATCAAATCTGCTGCTTGCTACCACGATCGATACCATGATTTCCAGCACTTTCGGTTTGGGACATTTATTAATTTGTGTTTTGATGAGAACACATAATTTTAACCATTTATTTAAAAAAAATTAATTTAATTCAGAGTATACTGAATTAAGTATTTGTTTTAATAAATACATTTAAAACAGTCCTTCCTCTTGCAATACGCATCACTAGTTAGATTTTCTGGAGGAGAATAGTTTGACCAATGATGAAGAGCCTCAGCTGTCTATCAAGGTTTAAAATTCTTTGCGTCCAATCAGAAACCCCTGGGGTCGGGTCTAAATGCGTTGGCAAATTCATTCTTCCTCTTCACAATCTGAAAATTAATTTACCTTCTCTTTATTTAAATGAAAAAAGAAACTATGCCAAGAACAAGGCGAGGGAACGAAAATGTACTGACAACAAGAGTAGACGGTCACAAGGTATGAATGCAGGAAAATCACATGTGAAACTCAGATCACAAGAAAGAAATCCACACCATGGCAAATCCAAAGCAAAGGGTCTATACATAAGTTGTACATGTCTATGTTTAATTAACATAGTATGATTGAAATGTAAAAATTGTAACTATTTCATGAAGTAAAAATGACACCGGATGTGTAAGCAATTATTTGAACTCATCATGAAGTTCAATCATTTGCCAAGTTGCTTTGCACAATTCTTCATGCATGCTCCACCTAGCAACAGCTCATGCCAAGTGCGTTTCATATTCCCCCATGTCTTTCAACCCCCTCTCTCTCCAACCATCCCAAGCTGTGACAGGCAAATTCAGGGGGATTTAAGCGTTCCTGTTGCAGGTACATGCCACACACATCCCTGTGGTGACGTTGGTTTGGTAAAAGCTTCAAAAGAAAGATATTCAGAAGGAGATCTTTTGGTTACTATGGCAATGTTAGGGTTAAGAATGGTTCCTCATGAGTGGAGTCAGATTGAGCACATCTCCATATCATTATTGCCAGGTTCAGGGCCTTTGAAATCATCCACAAAAGTGTATACTGTATCTACATGTATGGTCCCATTTTCACTTTGTTCATATGACGTGCATATAGGAACACAAGGTCCTATTACCACTCAAATGTTTCCATGAATAAATATTATGGGCTAATAAAGGCAACTCATGAGGCAGAGCTGGTGACCTTTTTTCTAATACAGTGCATTATCCAATCTTTCTCTTGAGTATGCCTTTGTATTCAAGAATGCACAATGTGTTTACGGTTTAGAATGAAGCATGAACGCTACGTTCATTAAAACTAAACGGATGGATAATTTATGTTCTTCATAATCCGTCAAACATGTTAAGGACTTTGCCTTCATAAAGACTGTCTATGAACAGTCTATACTAATTTCTGATGAGATCATGCCTTGGGTTCGCATCATCAGAAATTATTATAAAGGGTATGTACTGAAAAACTGGACTTTTGTTTATGTTTTGTTTGAGTGCCTCGGGATTCCCCCGGATGAATTGAGGAAGTGTGTGTGGAAAGAGAATTCTGGCTGTGTTTGCTTAAACTGCTGCTCCGGGAAACTGGCAACAGAAAAAACAGAAGAAAATGGATGGATGAATGTTTTCTAGTATTGTACTAATTTGTCTACAGTAAAACGAAAATACTCATTAATAAAAATAATTACAATTTGTTTCGCAAATGTTTTGAGTATATCAACCCCTGCACTCCTGTGCATTAGTTTACCCCAGGTGCAGTTTCCGCACATATAGGCCATGAGTAAAAGCATTGCAGTCAGTGATCTTGACATTTTTAGCACACACTCTAAAATAGAAACACAATATTCTTTGTCGGCTGCACATTTTTCACAAAACAAATTTCCCATCCACTAAATCAACCCTAATCATCAGTGATTGTTGAGTCTCAAATTAACACTAGGAGCGCCCCTAGCGGTCAACTGACCGTCACTCACTTTATTATGCTAATTAGTGTATTCAAAACAAAACGCCAGAAGTTGAAATTTTATGACTTTTACTAGGTACTTGTTGTTTATATTTTGGTGTGTTTTGGTTTTGGAAAAAGTAAAGAAAACAAGATTTACACGCATTTTTAACTTTTCTAAACCACAGCCCTTTCTGCTCCAGGCCCATGGAGATACATGGCGCAGGGGCGACTGTTGTCATAGTAACCTTTCCCGGGGGTTTTTCGCGCCTCATAAAAATGTATCAATATGTTGTCATTAGACTCTAAAGGGACTTTTTTATTATTATTTGGGAGAGAGAGAGGAGTACAAAATGAATAGAGCTGCAAGTACACGGTATGAAGCCCTGACAGTGCTTCAAGACATTGAATGAGAACAGTATGACGGAGGTGAGAGATGTCACATTTTGAGGTAGAAAGTGACAGCGGGGAGAACACCTATAATATTCTAAATCTGAACGTAAACCCATAGTGCATTCACGGCACGGGCAGCAGTGTTGTAAGTCCAGAAGCAATAACGCACATGAGCGTGCGTAATGCCAGCCATACGCAGGTGTCTGTGTGCGCGCTGTCGCTCCATTCTGCCTTTTCATTCATCATCAATTACATTATTATATTTATACATACAAGAAGGCAATACAGCAGAATACAATATCGCAATAAAATAGAACAATTAGATGAACTATCAAGGCAGAGTGCAGATCAGAGTGCTCGTCACCCGCGGACACTGCAGAGAGGGACTGTGGGGCAGAGGCGGCCCTCATATATCAATAAGCATATAATTCTTTTTTCATCCAGATAACACTGTGTGTTATTCTGCACAGCGCGCACTGCAAGGCAATGATTATAATTTTGTTCTGAGCATAAAGAGCACTGCTTGTCTCAAATAAATACAAATATATATATACATATATTTGTCTTTCTAACGTGTCCCGTGTAAAATTGAAGATTTTACATTGACGATGGTAGCCTAGCTGATGATCTTGTGTCAATACGAATACTATTATTATTATCTAGATAATATTTCCCACGGTGATTTCGGCCTCTAAAGAGAAAACAGTCTGGAGATGACGTAAGAAGTAGACGCATATAGCAGCGCGAAGACGTTATGGTCCCGTGCTTTTCTAAACTATAATTTATATTGTTTGAATTTACATATAGTTACTGAGTCAAATATAACTTATAGTGACCAACCTTTTAGGTGTTTGCAAAGTTACAAAATAAATCTAGCCTGAAAAGTCATCGTAATTTTGATGGATCAGTACACGCAAAATGTGTCGTCTTAGTCTTTTATTTCGGCTAGAATTACAATTACTTAGCATATTTAGACAAATAATTTACACAGTTTCATTATGATCACGATTCCTTTGCAACATCAAGTTCTGGTTTAGTGAACAATCAATTTGGCAAAAGACTGTATCAGCGCAAAATACATAGCGGTCAACTGACCGCAGGGGGCGGTGCAAGGTATGTTAAGAGCGCGGCGGTCCTAGTGTTAAGCAGGTGTAATTGGTCTGTCAGAAATCACTTGAGACACATCCATCATTATCACATAGTTTTGTTTACCTTCAAGAGCCACTTTGCCAAATAATGCACCATGCTTTGAGGGCGCGCTAGAGGGTCCTCAAGATGGCAGCTGATTTGCTTCCAAGTGCATCTCTGTAATTAACGTTGAAATAAGATGAACTGAAGTCTTTCGTCTAAACAGCCAGCAATGTTTCCTGGAGAGAGAGGTAATCAATGTGGACCAATGCACAGGAATTAACCCCTTTTAACACATGTAAGGATTATGCAAAACAGGTGAGGCGGCATAAAAGGGAGGCTCACCGTTCTAATGCGGCCAGAGGAAATCAGCTTGTAATCAGGGCTTTAAACAGACAGGTGCAGTGACGAAGTAATGCAGTGGTTACGAAAATGCAGCGTGAGCAAAATGGTTACTTGTATTATGCTTCTGAGCTAGAAATGGATTATAAACAATGGTGTTCATTTCAGATAATTAGCCTGTTATTCTTTGTGGTACAACTATTCAAATGTGCTATTACAGTTTTTCTCTATTGAGATTAAACACATTTCACGATACTGCCCTCCCTTTTCACAAAACTCTAAACACAAACCACTTTCCTAAAGCTACATACACACAACCTCACAGACTCTTTTCAAAACCGACCCATGACACCAAAACAGTTGCTCATGTTCTCAAAAGCAAACTTTGACACCAAAATACCACTCAAGGTCTGCAAAAATGCAAACACTACTGAACATTACTAACCACATCACCAAAACAATTGAAAACACAATCAGTCTTACACAGAGTGTGAGACTGTTCTTTTTTTTACAGTTTCACAACTGCCAGGATGCATTTGAGCAACACTTATTCTCAGATATGTTCTGGGCATTTACTATAGATTTGTGCGTTTCATGAGAATAGTTAAACAATGCAGAAAATGCAGTTATATCACAATCCAATGCAAATATGAGTAACTCCATAGAGGATCCATTACACACAATAGATACAACAGTACATTAAGTAAACACAATGTTCAGGGTGTGATTTATTTTATTACAGTATGTTGTATAGTATGTTCACAAATCACATTTCATACTAAGGTCTGGATTTGCTCCATTGAGCTCCGTGAACAGGTGGGAGGGTTAACTCCTTTTGCAGATTGAAACGATTAGATCTGAGTTTACCGTGACGTATGTAATGCGCCCGAGAGTGTTGTTAGCATTTAGCCTAGCCATCTCCTTTGCTGCTAACGGAGCCCGTGGGGAGTAGCGCCACAATCTTGACCAGCGATTTGCTAAACATTCCTCTTGTTCCTGCTTCAATTTCTTGATAGAACCAGACCGGATTACTTTACTATCGCATTCTTCGCCATTGCCAAACCACAACCTGCCCGTTCGGTGCAAACTCTTGACGTCACCGGCACCGACCTACAACACCCGCCTTCCGCGCTCTCTGAGTAGCCGGTTGAAATACGACCGATTGTAATCGCTAACACAGGGACCAGACCCAGACGTTACATGCAGTGAAATGATGATTGAGCGGAGTGTACGGATGGTTATGGCCAGGCTAGGTAAGTGGGGGTAGTTATACTAAATGTGTTTAGGCAACTGGTCATTTTGTTTAGAGCACTGGGTTTTGTGTTTTAGCAATAGAAAAAAACTGTAAAAAAGAACGGAAAGAAGGTACGTGACCAGAGGGACGCAACCTATAAATGACTTCACAATAAGAAGTTGCCTCATTCTTTCTGTGGGTAACACTATTCAAATACAGCTGTCATGATTTAGATTTATTTCCGGTTTTATTTTGTAGTTTGTTAAATCCCTGTGTCTTCTTTGGTTGTACTTCCTGTTTGATGACCTGCCCCGCCCTCATGTGTATCACCTGTGTCTCACTAGTCTGTATTTAACCCTGTGTGTTCCTTCACTCCCTGTTCCGTCATTGTCATTTCCTCGTCTGTTTCAGTTCTGTCCTTGTTCCCTGTGGTTTTTGCTAGATCTTGTTTTGTATTACTTTTTTAAATCTGTTATTTTTGCGCAGTTTTTGCCTTTTGGGTCTCCTTGTTTTTCACCTACGTGACAACGGCAGTAAAGTCATGTTTATTAATTTAGCAATTTGTCACAGATCAAGGTCACCCAAAGGGCTTTACAATGTTCCGAGTTCAGATATTTTTACATTCTTTCCACACAAGGCGATGGCGAAAGCGAGACGTTGACCACGGTCACGAGTTTCTCTACTCTCTTGTGGCGAATAAAATCTTTTCCCTTGGTATCCTTGTTTAGATATGTACATCATTGTTTTCGCGGTTCCTTTGTAGCCTGACTCTCACCAGACCCTTGTAGTTCCGCCATGCTCCACTAGAGGAGTTTCGCTGAACAAAAGGGTCTAGGATCAGGTGCATTGCAAACTCCTTCAGGAGATCAAAAAATAATCAGCTAATCAGGATTTCCAGTGTTACGTTGGGTTTGCACAGCCTTCTCGTGTGTGTCTTAGCCAAATCAAACCAAGATGGCGGACAGAAAGTCTGAAATAAAAATAAAAAGTTTATATACGATCAAATTAAGATTTCACTTCAATTTAAAGCAAGATGTTGATGGGAACCATCACGTTGTTATACGTGTGTTTTAAGAGTAAAATTTTTGCGTAAGCTCAGCGACCTAGAAGGGTCCTGCGAGAGTCTGGCTATTTACTGAAGCTCGAGTAAGGTCAGCGGCACACAAGTGTGCTGAATTGTATTCACATGAATTGTTATAGGGTTTAAACGTGAACATGGCAATACTCATGTTAAACAAAGAGTTGCCAGGCGAGACATCTGCACACACCATATGTCTTCACATTTTAATTCAATGACAGAGAAACCAGGAGATACCGACATTTATGTAGCAAGCTATCAAACAAACCTGAATGAAAACATTACCCATGATAGAGGTAACAGTGTGCCTGCAGATCTTACAGCGTCTCAAACTGTCAACTGAAGAATAAGATTGTAATTTTATTTTTTATACATAAAATAAAGTGTAAAAACTTGATTTCAAATTGTTGTCAAATTAAAGTATTCCTCAAATGGATGCTTTAGTTTTTATTATTATACATAACAAAAAAAACAAGAAATCCCAAGTGTGAGTTCCAAAAGCAAGTTTGCATAAAGACTAAAAATTATTTTTTTTTCTCATAGTCTGGCATGGTGGCGCCATGGATGTATTATATTAACTGGATAGGGTATTACTAGCTTGTAGCTGAATAACTCATGTGCTCAGGGGATTCTCGCGGTACTGCAGACTGAACCAGACTAAATTCACGTGGGCTACCCGGAAATTTTCCCCATAGAACTCAATGCATATTAAAACAGCTCAACCTCAGCTGACAGAGAACCTACAGCTTTAATAAAGATCGGATTTTGTGGGGATTTTAGTGTCCCTTGTCATCCTGAACTTTTTTTCTTCTTAAATCCTTCGGTTTTGTTTAAATCCACACTTTAGTGCCACAAACTCTGCTCCTCTGGCTCTCGCTCTAACTCCCGCTCTGATGAACTGCTCTGATTGGTCAGAGCGCGGCCGAGCCCCTCTGTGCACGTGCGTGAGACCCGGTGTGAGACCCACACACTCGTGTTTGACGCAACGCATTATGGGAGATCATCCACTGCGCAGAACCGGGAGGACCAGACGATGCCCAAATACAGGCGAGTTTCCCATAGATCTTTGCGAGTTTCAGGCGACTTCCGCTAATCTTTCAGCCCCCATGCTGTCACAAAGCGCCACTGAGCACAACCATTCATTTGAATAGGGCGCCATCTTGGATCGCCGGGGCTTGGGTGGCGCACAGTGGTTAACACTTGTGATCCACACCAAGAAGGTCCTGGTTTTGATTCTACCTTCAGATGAAGCTGAACCATGTTCATATTATTCTTCCACATGCAACATGTATTGCACATGCACAAGTGACAAAAATGTGAATTAATGAGAACATCTGATCCATGCTTTAGATTCAGGCTCTGGTCTCCATCTATCCAGCAGAAAATTCTATTCTCCTTATACCCTCACAGACCTGGTACTGTTTGTTCCTGATAATAATTATAATAAGTACTGGAACAGAGACTTCTCCTGTGACAGGATTTAAAAGGCAACCATGAACTCAATGTTCCCAATTTTTTGTTCTCCAACTAGCTTCCAATCTGATACTATCTCATAACCCATTAAAAGCACACACAAAACACATTAATTGGGGTGAAGACTACTGGAGGCAAATGCAATTTTCATAAAAGTAGCATGTTTCAAAGTCCAGGATCACACAATATTGTCTTTTTTATATTCACTCCACATAGAATAATGACAAAAGTCGTACTCCTGCACAGCGAGCACACCAGACCTTCCAAAAGCCATTTGCATCTCTTCTTTTTCTACATGTTTTTTGTGGAAGGGGAAACCCGAGCACACGGAGGAAACCTACGCAGACACAGAGAGAACATGCAAAATCCACACCGAAAAGCAAGGATTGAACTCTGCACTCTTGATTATATCATTTGTGGTTGTTGGCTTTTTCTGAACTCTGCAGGGACAACCTATTCTGGGCAGATTCAAATCGTCTTTGTCCAGAGCAAAGCTGCTGGATAAAGCAATGTTTCATTTACTTTATCCAACACATTGCATTTAACGTAAAACTACAGAGCAAAGATATACTGTATGCTTTACAGTATGTGCACATACAGTACACTCACTACTTTACTCAGCTTTCATTAAACGGGATGTTGCTGCATGGCTGAGCGATTTAAACATTTTCAAGTGAAAATATGATAGTGAATAGTGAATTCTTTCCCCTCTACACCCTCCACCTCACACCAACCAGAATGCCTGTCTCACACAATAACTCCCAGCATCCCTCTCTCCTTCCTCTCTTAGTGTTGCGGTACAAACAGTTTGCACACAGAGCTGTACAATGGGGCGCTGTCATCCAGGCGTCCCATCTGCAGTGTACTGCAGTGCTGTTCTCCAGCAGCCATCACATGACTCCTCTCTATCTTTGTCTCTATCTGACAAGACGACGGCCTACCAGCATGTCTTAACTATTGCTCAGGTTTAGTACTGTATGTTGCAGAACACCTTTCATTCTATTCAAACATTTGCACAACCTCCAATATGATGGAAGCCATACTATTATTTGTAGAACAATTGAACTGCTGTATCTCAGTGGCACGTTGGCTGAGTGGGTAGCACTCACGCGTCACAGATTTTGATTATATACCACAAATGCAAATGATGAACTATGAACAATACAACTTCAAATGTGCAATAACATTTTTTTTCTTTCATCTCTGTTTCTCCTTTAGAATAAACCCATTCTCATAAATATTCAAAAAAAAAGAAGTTTGACTTTTTTAGTTATTTACCTTGAAAAATGTCATTTACCTTGAAAAATTTCCTAGGACATAATTTTACAAAGTCGAATATTTAGAATGAAACCAGGGTAAGGAAAAGCCATAACATTGTATGTGTATTCTCATCATGTCTTTATGATAATAAACTTGAAATAATGCGAGGTACAAATCAGAAAACATCAGAGTCAGTGCATAATGGTAACAATGGAGAACAATCGTACAAGCAGCTTAATCAACAGTGAGACGACACAGAAGTTCTGGATGAATTTCATGCTTTCATAAAATGATGACACAATTGGGTTAGGGTTCACTATAACAACCCTCAGCCTTCTAAACTCTGCACCGACTGTTCATTTGAGATTTGTGTGGATTTAGCACTTTTTTGTGAAGTTGTGCAAACTTGTTTTGAGGAAGGCTGAATGGAGCAGTCATGACAGAAGAGAACAGCGATAGTGCACGCTTCCTGCTTTCACTGTGTTTATAAGTCTGTATAAGTCCGTGCGTAAACCAGCCCAGAGATTCTCTTCTCACCACAGAGATCGTGGATAATGCCCAAACCAAATGAGCTAGGCACAAGTTCACAAAAAAGTTTACACTGTTTTGGTTTTTTTAACAGATAAAACATATAGATATTTAAAGTAAACCATTGCTGTTCTCAGTTTGGATTCCAATGACTTTCTCGAGGTGGTGCACCCCCTCTGCTTCTTTATTTGCTCACATCAAATGTTCACAACAATAAACTCTTTGTCTTTGTCCATTGCCCAGTGTTATCTTGTACTGGGATAACAGTCATTGTCCACACCACTGGGTCATGTGACTGCTCTGGCTCTCCTTCTGTTGCCTCTCGATCTCCCTTACAATCCATCTGGCAGCTTCACTATGGCAACTGATTGTGGGCAAAAAACACAATTCTACAAATTTCACTACAATATGAAGCTTTGATCTTATTATTTATTGGCACAAAGAAATACAGACACATTACAAAGTTACAGCTTGATTGCTGGACCATGGACTCTGGACTATCACTCGCTCACAGATTACTTACCGCTGTTCCCTCTTGCATTCATTAGTAATTGGTAATTCATTAGTGTTCATTATTAGAGGACACCTTATTTGCAATGAGATTTGGATTATTAGCGGAGAACTATGGTGCACACAGAAAGAAAAAGCATGTCAGGTAAAGTTTATGTGAAGTAATTAAGCAATTGTAAGGATTATTCATACCTCTGCCCAGGAGGTTAAATGATCACTGTGTTTGTTTGTTTGTTGCTTTTTTGTGTGAGCATTATAACTCAAAAAGTTACATGGACAACCTTTTTTCAGGGAAAAAATGGGAAATGGGAAAGGACCTGGGAATTAAATTTTGAGGTGATCTGACTCACTTCCTGAATACAAATGTCTTTTTAGGAATGGAACTGTGCATCTAGGCAGAGGTCTGAGCTCTACGAGTGCTTTTAGAGACCACTTTGTCTCCCATAGAATGTCTCTTGGGAAGTTTCCGTCTTTTAAATTTGTGTCTTTTAAAATACAACAAAAACAATCTCCTCCAATACTCTTCATTGTCCTATACAAGCCACCGCAGTCATGTCACAGTTTTATTGATAATTTTACCGAGTTGCTTTCAGTTGTATGCACAGATTTTGATAGTTTAGTTATTACAGGTGATTTTAATATTCATGTGGATAATGTTGATGACAGAAATGCAAAAGAGCTGAGTTCTTTACTTGATACCTTTGGTCTCACTCAGCATGTGAGTGGCCCCACCCACAGCAGAGGGCACACTCTAGACCTGTTAGTTACAAAGGGGGTGAATATTTCAAATATAAGCGTGGTCGATGTTGCTCTTTCGGATCATTTCTGTGTATTTTTTGATATGTGTTTCACTAACAAACCACCAGTGGACTCTGCAACTGTTCGAAGAAGACACATAAATGAAAATACGAGTGAACTATTTATGGGAATGATAAACTTTGAAAATGCATCGTATTCTACTGTAGATGAACTGTTTAACTCTGTCACCTCTAGTGTTTTGAATGTTCTGGATACCGTTGCCCCTGTGAAGGTTAAAATAGTGAAAAATAAGCAGAAGGCGCCGTGGGCTAAAGCAGACTCGGTCAGGGCACAAAAGAGAGAGTGCCGGAGGGCCGAGCGGAAGTGGCGCAAGTCCAACCTCCAGGTTGATTACAAGATCTTCAAAGATAAGTTGTGCGAGTTTAACCGGGTGCTACGTAGTACGAGAGAAAGGTATTTTTCTGAAATGATTGAAGGTTGCAGTAACAATCTGCGTGTTCTGTTTTCAACAGTTAATAGATTAACAAACCCCCCTGTTCAGATGCCATTAGAGCTAACTTCCAAACGTAAATGCAATGAGTTTGCACACTTTTTCAATGACAAGGTTCAAGGCATCAAAAACGCCATTGTCTCCAATCCACAGATAACCATCCAACAGCCAGAAAGGCTCTCTGAACTAACTTACTTTGCACCTGTAGATGATAAAAATGTCCAAGAAATAATCTCCAGTTTGAGCTCCTCCACATGCAGCCTGGATGTACTACCCACTAGATTTCTGAAGTCTGTTCTGAGCAGTCTGTTACCTTCACTCACACAGATAGTAAACATGTCCCTTCATTCTGGAATATTCCCAAAGGCCCTGAAAACTGCAGTCATCAGGCCCCTGCTAAAAAAGAGCAGCCTGGATGCTACGGTACTTAACAACTATCGTCCCATCTCAAATCTGCCATTTATGGGGAAAGTCCTTGAAAAAGTTGTCTACCTACAGCTTACTAGATTTCTTATAATTAACAACTCATTTGATATGTTTCAGTCCGGCTTTAGACCCCACCACAGCACTGAGACTGCTCTTGTCAAGGTTACAAACGATATCCGGCTGAACACTGACGCAGGCAAAGTCTCAATCTTAATCTTGTTAGATCTGAGTGCTGCCTTTGACACCGTCGACCATGAGATCCTCTTACAGAGACTCGAGGACTGGGTTGGAGTCGCTGGCACCGCCCTAAGTTGGTTTAGGTCTTACCTTGAAGACAGGAAGTACTTTGTGGAGATTGGAGACTGTGTCTCAGATCATATGGCCCTGACCTGTGGAGTACCACAGGGGTCGATCCTGGGACCTCTTCTGTTCAATCTTTACATGCTGCCGTTAGGTCAGTTAATACGCAGAAACGAAGTTTCCTATCATAACTATGCAGACGACACTCAGATCTATGTCTCACTGACTGCAGGAGAACATGGACCAGTGGACTCACTCCTTCACTGTATCCAACAGATCAGTGAGTGGATGCAAAACAACTTCCTTCAGCTAAACGCAGACAAAACTGAAATGATTGTCTTTGGTCCCCAGAAACAAAGAGAGAGCGTCATCTGTCACCTACAGTCTCTCTCCCTAAAACCTTCAAACAAGGTCAGAAATCTAGGGGTAATACTGGACTCAGACTTAAATTTTAATAGCCACATCAAATCAGTAACATCAGCAGCTTTTTACCATCTAAAAAACATTGCCAGGATCAAAAACATAGTGTCTAAAGCAGACTTGGAGATTCTTATCCATGCATTTGTCTCCAGTAGGTTAGACTACTGCAATGGCCTGCTCACAGGTCTGTCCAAACAGGCTGTAAAACAGCTGCAGTACATTCAAAATGCAGCAGCTCGAGTCCTGACTAGAACCAGGAAGTACGACCACATTAGTCCGGTCCTCAGGTCCCTGCACTGGCTTCCTGTGGCTCAGAGAATAGACTTTAAAACAGCTCTGCTTGTGTACAAATCTCTCCATGGCCTCGCACCAAACTATATTAGTGACATGTTAGTCCCATATGAAGCAGCCCGGACTCTGAGGAGCACAGGGACTGGACTCCTGTTAGTGCCCAGAGTCAGAACTAAACATGGGGAGGCTGCTTTTCAGATTCATGCTGCTAAAATCTGGAACAGTCTTCCTGAAGATGTGAGACAGGCCTCCTCTCTGACAATGTTTAAGACAAGTTGAAAACAGTTCTGTTTAGCTGTGCATACAACTGAGGGATTTTATATTTTTATCTTTTTTTTTTTTTAAATGTACTGTGATTATTTATGATTTTAATGCTTTCTTGTTCTGTTCAGCACTTTGAATTGCCTTGTGTATGAATTGTGCTATACAAATAAACTTGCCTTGCCTTGCCTTGCCTTGCCTTGCCTTGCTTTTCTAGTTCGTCTTGAGAGCTGTTCTAAAACAAGTCCATCTCCAAACCCACTTCGAATATTTGCTTGCCTTGGAGGAAAATGGTGGTCACATTGCTACTATAGACTGGTTTTCTGACCACTCCGGACCCCCCAAAAGCAAAACTAAACAGTCAGAGTTGTCTCTAGGACCAGGCTGGAGGTCGGAGGAGACTGGACCTTTTCTCTGATAGGATCACTGCTGTGGAACTGATTTTCTTTGTACATTGGAACTGCACAATCACCCAAGCACTTATAATTCCTGCTTAAGACGCACCTTTTATTTTTGGCTTTTAACACCAGAAGGCAACAGACAAGTTATTGTTTTTATTTGTACATATACACATATATTTTTCACTTGTCAGGTTGGTAAGCCGGGGGTGCTTTCAAAAGTGCTTTACCCATATTTATTGACTGATATTAATGATGCAGTCAGTCAATGATTTTTTTTAAATATTGTGGGAAAACGTTCCTAAACCCTAAAAGCAGTCAAGTTATCATGTGTTTTCAAATAGTAATGGAATTGACCAGATGCCTTTAGTCTCCAAAAATTAATAAATATTTTGAAGCGGACCGATAAAAATAAACCAATGGGATGCGTTTACCCCCCTTCACCCACTTCCTGTTATCGGATTTTCTAAAACCTAAAAGGACTGGACAGAAAATGCCAATTACACGTTTGCCACACACTCTCCCTGTTGTGACAAAGAAAAGAAAAACCTGGATGTGTGGTTTGGTGAGAGGCGAGGGGAGGGCTAAGCTAACAAAATCGTTTACTGCATCTTTAATGGTGAGCAAAAACAAAAAAGCATATGTTCAGTGTAGAAACAAACCACTAAAATTCACACAGTTGAGCATCCACATTGACAAATATACCACTGACTACATAGATCTATCACTTGCCACATAAACATACATAAAACAATTTAGTACACCCCCTGCCTTCTATTTCTATACGTCTGAAAAAACAAAAGGTTAATTCTGCAATCACAGAGATTGAAATCTGCCAACCACAAATGAAGCATCCTGCTGAGGCCGCCGCCTTCAGCTTTGACTAATGAGCTGCGGTAGCTCCAAAGCGACGTGTGTACACTTTATTAAATCAATAAAGGGTGAACTAAGTGTATCCAAGCATGTGGGTAATCTCTTTGTGAAAGCATTTCATTTTCATCCACGACACAAAAGCATCTGCTCATATTCAATCTGGCACAACACTGTTCTTTCAGCTCACTGTTTTTTTGTTTTGTTTTGTTGCAGCAGCCATACATCAAAGTAATATACAATATACACACTACACACACATCGTAACCTATGCATTATTACTCACTCTCCCTGTTTCCTTTCTGGGGCATTTTAGCAGTTTCCTGAGGTACATACAGCAGTGTCTAGTTTCATATTTAAATTAATGTTCTTCCCATACAGAGAAGGATTATATTCACACTTGTTTTAACAATTCAAGGATAATGATGAGAAGAGAAACCATTTATTCAATCAAACCCTGATTTGTTTGAAGAAAACCATGATTGACAGCAAAGCAAAAAAAATCACTCAATATTTGAGTTCAATAGTTGAAACAATCTTGTATTTTTTAAATTCTGAAATATGTATTATAGACTGCTTTAGACGCTACGCTAAACTCGGAAACATTGTTAATGTGTTCCCAATTAAGTCCATAAGTGACCGTGGTTGAAATTGGACATTATTTGTTAAATGTGTCACAGAATTGTCTGTCAAACGGTCTAATAGTTATGCTTAATTTGGTCAATTAATTATGCCATTTTGTGTTGCGGCTGTGGATGACGTGGATGTCTCATTTGTAGAGAATAAAAACATTTTCTGGACGCAATTATTTGGATTCTTTCAGGGGAAAAAGGCTTATTAACTGTCTCTTTAATTAAATAATGAAATCACACTGAACATAACATTTTATAAATGAAGATGGACTACAATAAATTATTATCATTCCGTAAGACAAATACATTTTTTATTAGTATGATTTTGTTAATACTATGAATGAAAAACTGACCTATAGGAATGATGGGTTCAACGGGAGACACTTATGCATCATTCACAGAGAGTTAGATATGGACGAATGGATAAAAATGTGCACGTTTGTTATTGTAAAAGGCAAGTCTCGGAAAAGAAAACACTTGATCCAGACAGTGATCCGGATCATACAGGTATCACGAGGACCATACAGGTATCACGAGGACCATACTTCCAACTTATTGATTTCTTGCTGGTTTCATGCTTGTGTGCATTTGGGAAAGGGTTTAGCAGTGAGATGGAATGAAGAGTTTTGGACGAGGCAAAACTGTCTGCTTCTTTCACATTGAGAAGCTCTTGTACTGTGGTGGCATAGGTTTGATCAAGAACCTAATTTTGATCTGATAAATAAGATATGTTGTTTGTACCAACAGAGTCTTGAAAAAGAAACATTTTCTTAAAAAGTCAGGATACAACATTCGGCCTTCATCCTAGTAGAAAACATAATATCTTCTGTATACTTCAGAGAAAGGGAAAGAGCCCTTTTACGCTTTGTGCGGATTGAGGCTGAGTGAAGGTGGTCCTCCCTTATTCACTTCTCTGTCTGAAAAAGTGTATCTAAAGATGTGACAAAGGCCAACAACACAAGTATAATAATAAATAATACATTAAATCAATGAATGTTATATAGTGGGCTGTGAAGTAGAGAATAAGACCTGTGTGATAGGAGCCACTTGGATGTATTGAGGTTACGGCACATTTCATGTGTTTTTGCCGTGATTCGATGTCAGTGGACGGCCTCTGACTCACACACGTGGGAGTGTTGAGTGTGCCACTGTCTGCTGCAGACCTCAGCCTGCTCTGAGCTGGATGTGGGTCAGGCTGTCTGACAGTCATTAAAAATGGATAGCAGTTTGACTGGAGCTTCTGTGTTACGCCGAGTGGAAGAAATGTGCTTCAAGTGCTTCACAGCTCTGGGGGAAACTGTTCATTTGATTACAGGCTGCAACACTTTAATCAAAAAGACTTCACATGTTTTTTGTTTAGGGTATAGTTATTATTTGTGGGTGTTTATATATATATTTTGCACATTTTAAATTGGTAATATTGATCTTAAAAGCAAGAGGTCTCCAATATGTCTACTTTTACAAAATAAAAAGTGCAGAGATCTTATAATGTAGTTACATTACACATAACATACAGTATGTGGTGAATATGAAATATCCAGCTCCGGTTGTCCTGACCAAACCGAGCATCAACATCTGGAGAGGGGTTCTTGGGCGCCTAGTGGCATCAGGATGAGTCAAATTCAGAGGATCATTTGCCCTACGGGGATAAGTAAAGTGTTTATATCCTTTAAGGGTATGAAGATATTGAAGCTCCAAGGAGATCCCAAACTTCAAATGCTACTAATTGCTAAATTCAGTACACTTTGGCCGTGGAAAGGAACTACTGGCAGACCAAAGATATTACGATAAACTGTCCCACACCAAAAGGGGTAAATAGTGATTTACCGTCTTGAAGCTCTCCTCAAGCCCAGTGAAAAAGTCCTTTTACTTACCTCATCCTGCCAATGCCACTGGGTTGAAAATATTGTTTCACAAAAGCAAGGTCATCCAAGTTTTATTCACTTATTAATTGATCCAGTGTGCAGTACATACAGTATGGCTCCCCATCTTAGCTTTACTTTAATAGTATTTTGCTTTTAGCAAACTCTTGTTGAGTTGTGCTATTAAATCTGGTAATGGAAATGACCGCCCCGGGTCACTTGCCTATCCCTCATAATGCTGTGTGGCTGTGTCCTGGGGCATGAATAGGTACATCATGCGGATTCATCCAATGCAGACACAATCCCACAGGAAAATAAGCTGCAGAGATCATGACACAAATAAACCTGCCAAGCTCAAGGCATGCAGCTTTCTGTCGTCTCAGGTATTTTGTGGCCCACATCAGCACCCTTACTCTCTATGGTATTGGACTGACCTGTATTCTTTAAACTAGTATATTTGCAATTAGATTATTATTATTATAATGACACTTTTGATGAAAAAGTATGAAGAGAATTTAGTGCTACAACAAGAGGAACTTGCTTTGTTTTATTCTAACTACAAAGTGAAAGCGTACTTTACAAAAAAAATTAATGGGCAATACTTTTGTGTGAAAACGCAGGAAAACTGCTCTGAGCATGATGTCATCGTAGTAAACTGACATTACGACAACTGACAAGACTGAGACAGTTATATGTGCCAGAATTTCCTGATGTCAGCGTGAATGAATCTACAGACAACCTTAAGGTCGGTTTTAGATAAAGCAATGCTTAAAACAAAACATTTTTCATAACAATACATCTTGAAGACAGAAAGATCACTACTAGCAAATATTGATTCAGTATTTTATTATTCAGAAGTTCAGAAGTATTTTATTATTCCTTGTGCTCTCCTCAGGTCAAAATTACCCACCACAGATGATTAAAAGTAGAAGAAAGTGTCTAAATGACCCAGGGCTGGTTGTGTTAGGAAAACTAATCAATATTCTGCTTTTAATGATAATGTTGATTTAATTTTTTATATCACTGTGGCAGGTCAATTTGACCCAAGGATAGCACAGCATTTATTGAATATTGAAGTGTGTATTCTATCTGTGTATTAATTTGCATTGACTGTTTTCTTGGCAGTGTTTTTGTGACAGCTCTGCCCTGCTGAATTTGCCCAGTGACCTCAGCATGTAAAATGTCATCCTTTGACAACAGACTTGTGCAGGAGCTATGGGCAGACTGACAGCCCACCGCAAGCTAAGAATAAAGGAGTAAACCAGGTCTGTTCTGGGCTTTGACATTTTGGGCAGAGAGAAAGTGAAATATTAGCTGACATTTGTGTGTGTGTGTGTGTGTGTACGTGTGTGTGTGTACGTGTGTGTGTACGTGTGTGTGTACGTGTGTGTGTGTACGTGTATGTGTGCACTGATGGCTATGAGAAAGGGGAAGCGATACCATATTCAAGACATCCGTTTGTTCCATTTTCAATGTCGTTCTGATATCAACTGTCAAGATGGATTTACTTCAAACAACAAAATACACACCTTTCGCCCTCTGCAAGCGGTTATCCCTCTCCATTCTAGGGATATATACATATCTATATATATGATTAAACCAGGCAGGATTATTGATAATGAAAAAATCATTTTTTTTGAGAATAAGAATTCTTCCCTTGGATGTTGTGACAGAGCACCTCCGTCAAAGCCAGCCCAGCCGTCTTTCCTTTATACACACACACACACACACACACACGCACACGCACACGCACACGCACACGCACACGCACACGCACACGCACACACATACACCGTACAATAATCACATCCCTGTTTGTTTGTCCTGCCCGTTGTGTGTCTGCCCCGGTTCCTGCCTGGTTTATTCATCCATCCCAGTTGTCTTAGGTGCACACTAGGTCACTGTTGAACCACTCCTGTCCGTAGTTTATTTTTCCATAAAGTTTACAGCCAGAATCTATCTCCCGTTCAAATCTTAACCTGTCAAACCGAGCGCCGTGCACACATCCTGTTTTGAAGCACCATGCACGTATGTTGACGTCCGAGGTAATTGATGACGTTGTGATATGCAGTTTGTGCAGTAGATGCTTTAAATACATTTCCCTTTGTTGACCACAGGTGCAGAGATGACTCTATTGTGAGAGGAATTCATTGCCTTATTTGTCCACATTTTTATTACGGGAATTGATAATGTTATTGACATAGAAAAATTTGAGCTGCCAGTGGGCTTAAGAGTGGGTCAGCCTCTCCACTCTGTATCAGTGTGTCTTCTGTTGTGTATATATTAGGACTGTCAAACAATTACAATGTTTAATCGAGTTAATTACAGCTTAAGAAATGATGAATCATAATTAATCACATTTCAAACCATCAGCAAAATTATGAAAATGACAACATACAGTGTACATATGAACTGTATTTGTTTATTATAACAATAAATCCACATAGAACGCCATTACCATTATTAACATTCTGTCTTTCTGTTGTAGTATGTTTTCTAAGTTGTGTCAAAATTTGTATCAAAACACGTAATTTAAAAAGTGGCTATACCTCCTCTGGATGTAACTCATGGATGTATTATATTAACTGGATAGGGTATTACTAGCTTGTAGCTGAATAACTCATGTGCTCAGGGGATTCTCGCGGTACTGCAGACTGAACCAGACTAAATTCAGAATCAGAATCAGAATCAGAATCATTTTTATTGCCAACGTAAGTAACGGGAGGTCACAGACTTGGAAATTGCTTTGGCTCAGTGCAACAGTCAAAAAGAGATAATAAAAATAAGAATAAAAAACACTTCTAAAGAATAAATTTAAATTTAAAATAGAGTTACAGTTACTATTTACAATATACAAGTGCACATGGTGCACACAATGTAAGGTGACAGCAGTACAGTGAAGTAAAGTGACGTATGATGGGCAGTAAAGTGACTTTATAAAGGGCGGGGGGACAGGTTAAGAAGTGTTCAAGAGTCCAACAGCAGAGGGGAAGAAACTGTTCTTGTGGCGGGAGGTTCTAGTCCTGATGTACCGCAGCCTCCTGCCTGAGGGGAGTGGTTGGAATAGTCCATGTGCAGGGTGAGAGGGGTCGGCTGTGATACGACCAGCCCGGCCTCGAGCTCGGGCGACGTACAGGTCCTGCAGCGATGGAAGGCTGCGGCCGATCACTTCCTCTGCAGAGCGCACAATGCGCTGTAGTCTCTGTTTGTCCCTGACTGTGGCTCCAGCGAACCACACGGTGATGGAGGAGGTGAGGATGGACTCGATGATGGCCGTGTAGAACTGCACCAACATCTGTGCAGGCAGCTTGGCTTTCCTGAGCTGCCGCAGGAAGTACATCCTCTGCTGGGCCTTCTTGATGAGGGAGCTGATGGTCGGCTCCCACTTGAGGTCCTGGGTGATGGTGGTGCCCAGGAAACGGAAGGACTCCACAGAGGTGATGGGAAATTCACGTGGGCTACCCAGAAATTTTCCCCATAGAACTCAATGCATATTAAAACAGCTCAACCTCAGCTGACAGAGAACCTACAGCTTTAATAAAGATCGGATTTTGTGGGGATTTTAGTGTCCCTTGTCATCCTGAACTTTTTTTCTTCTTAAATCCTTCGGTTTTCTTTAAATCCACACTTTAGTGCCACAAACTCTGCTCGTCTGGCTCTCGCTCTAACTCCCGTTCTGATGAACTGCTCTGATTGGTCAGAGCGCGGCCGAGCCCCTCTGTGCACGTGCGTGAGACCCGGTGTGAGACCCACACACTCGTGTTTGATGCAACGCATTATGGGAGTTCATCCACTGCGCAGAACCGGGAGGACCAGACGATGCCCAAATACAGGCGAGTTTCCCATAGATCTTTGCGAGTTTCAGGCAACTTCCGCTAATCTTTCAGCCCCCATGCTGTCACAAAGCGCCACTGAGCACAACCATTCATTTGAATAGGGCGCCATCTTGGATCGCCGGGGCTTGATGTAACTCCAGACACAGCAAAACAGCCCAAAAGACGCAAAAGTGAGGAGGAGAAGAGGTAGCTAAAGTGAAAAAATTATAGAAGAAGAAATCAAGCCCGGGTGGATATACAGTAGAGCTTACATCGTATCCTCTGGAGAGACCTGCGGGAGCGGACTAACTTTGGACACTATTGTACTGTATATTAGCAGTGCGTTGCTTTTGTAGCATTTCATCTGTGATTGCTGTACAGAAGTTGTGCTAATGCTAACTAACGCCTACCTCCTCTGTAATCACCTAACACACGCATGGGCGGGTCATTCAGCACATGCGTCAAATGTGTTGACTTTGTAACACAATTAATGAAAAAAATTTATTAACGTGTGCTTACGTGATCATTTTCACAGCCCTAGTATATATTTTACATGTTTTCTCGCTGTGTCTTACAGCAATCCACTTTTACTAACTTTAATCCAAAAATACCTAAAATAGTATTCTGGCTCCGCTCTAATTTTTTACTCCCATCCAAAACCTGCCAGATGTTATACATACACGCCAGCTCCCAGCACGTCACCTTCTTTGGCTCTATATACATCCCTCTCAATATGTAAAAGATATAATGTGTTCTATTAAGATGAAGAGGTCATGTTGAGGTCTGATTTGTTCACAAAATAAAACAAGTGCCATTGCTGTTGGACAACGATCCTGTAACAGTATAATTCAAATGTTAAAGAATGTTTTATCCTTCATACTTGTTTCATTGAATATTTTCTAGGATATTGAATCTTTATCTAGATCATGACAAAGTAACTAGTCTCATTATCCTGTTTAATGGCCAAAATAATGCGTCATATTTCCTTTTAGTCAACTGAAAAAAACAAATCCACCAATATCACTGACTTGTCCTTGCAGCATGGCGCGCACACTGAATCTCACACTGGGAACCACAGTCACTCACAGCACTTAGACAATAGGACAGATGTAGTAAATTACCCGCTCCGTCTGTGATCTCACATGTCTCACACGAACATGATACACTGCCATAGTCTCCATTCAAAACAGCAGCAGCAGCAGCACTGGCTCCTATGATGCATTTATGGTTGGAGTAGATTAAAAAGCTCTTATCTAAATTGAGCTGGAGAGTCTCCTGGTGCGTTGCCCTGTATTATTAAAAAAAAACATGTCCTCTCTGCTCCCGGGCTGCTGCAAGGCATTGTGGGATTCTGAAACAAAAGACAGGTCTTCCTCCCGGCACCTGTGAAGCAAAGCCCAGAGGTAGTGCACTGACAGGTCACGTTTCCATATGGAGCAGGCACAAGAGACAGTGCTTTCAAATCAGCATATGATCAGCAAGAATAGAAGAAGAAGAAGGTCCTACGGTGGGGAAATTTCAGTTTGATGAATACACATACACACACATCATGGCATGCAGCAAACATTACTTTCACGCTCCTTAAAAAGGGGTTAAGTGTCTTGCCCATGGACACAACGATAGCATACATCAGTGGAGTCGGTGAACGTCTCGCAGTGGATTCGAACTCACAACCTTCAGGCTCAAAGGCCAATGCTCTACCAACTGAGCCACTGTTGAAATTTTGATAAAGTTACCTACTGCTGCTATCTTTAATAATAATTTTACAAATGATATTTTGACAAATCATTTTACATGAAAGTGCTGTTGAAAAAATCCATGTTCGATGCAACTATTTCAGAACCTTTTTAAAGATTGTATGTAATTTTCATTTTTATCTCTTAAAAACATATTTTGCAGTATTGTTATACATTTTTTATTTGATGGATGTAGTTGGTGGTGGTCTAAGTGTCTTGCCTAAGAACACAACCACGGTTTGGCACTTTACAGCTGCAGCAGTCCCCTTGAGGCACCTGGTGTTCCTGGAGGTCTCCCATCACAGCCCTAACCAGGCTCTGGCCCGCCAAGTTTCTGGGGTCTGACAGGCTTTCAAACAGAGTTGGCACCACAATGGACAATAATACGACTCCTCTAGGCAAATACTATGCAGGTACAATGGTGGTGTTTTCAACCAATCTTTTTGTGGTATGAATCAATCGGTTGGTCAAACAAACTAATATCTGTTAAACCAATTCATAAAAACCACTGTAGGTTTTCTAACCAAAACATTGGTTAATCTAACCAATATTGTCTTAACCAAATGGATTGGTAGTTTATCTGCCACTGGTGTGTTGAGTGAACACACTGTAGTTACAGAATCATAAGAGAAGGTAATGTTTGCATCCAAATCATAGTATCCTTTTTTTCTTATTGGTTTAAATTGAGGATTTTTTTCCCAAAACGTAGGCTGAGATTGCTGTGCATGCAGATTTAAAATGCCATGGTTTCAAATGTTGATTTGTTTTTACTCAAATATCTTTTTTATACACTTGTGCATGTCGCCAAAATTGTTGTTGCCAATGATTCTGCAAACAAAATATTTGCCAGGAGAAAGTGTAATCCAAATCTTGTCAGCTGATGATTTTCAGTTAAGAATATACAGAAGGAAAAGCTCTGGTTTGAAGTCGTGGCGGAGGAAGAGGAGCGAGGATCCAGGAGGTGATGCCAGAGCTCCCCGCTGTGCTCTCTGACTGCAGGCCACCTCACTGTTCCACTTTAACACTGACTTTTACACACACCATTATAACTTAGCTCAGTTCCTTGATTTAAAATAAAAAGGTCTGCTTAGCCAAAGTGTGGAAGACTAAGATGATTAAAATTAAACTCTCACTCCCTAAAGAGCTGAAGGTGATCCTATATTAAGAGAGTTACATAAAGAAGACATAATAAACTTTGTTAATGTAAAGTGCTGTGCCATTTCCACTGATCACGTTTGGATCAGGAGCCAGAAACCTGAAAATGTAGACCACTACCTATACAAGAATCATATCCAAAGAAATACAGTATGTGCTGGTTATAAACATAAAAAAAACAGTATAGAATTTTTGATTGAAATATCACATTAACCTGTTTTTGCAAATCTCTTTGTCTTGGCTTTTGATACGTCCTGAGCTTTTTCCATACAGTGTGCCCTCCCTCTCTAGACTCTCCCCCCTGCCCTTCTCTCCTCTCCCGCTGGTGTAATAATGCAGTCAGTCCCTCCATCACGGCGTGTCCAGGAGGACCCCGGAACGCCATGCTGAGTGCAACAATCAGCAGTCACACCTCAGGAAACAGAAGGGGCCCAAACTCCCCCTGATCACAGGCTCTTCTGCAGCCACCAGTGATAGAGATGTCCCAGTGCCAAAGGGACCGGCCCAGCGGAATTTATCAAAGAAGACATGGAGGAGAATGTCTTGATTATTGCCATGTCTAAAAACCAAAAAAACTAAAAACAATACATGGATAGAAAATCTTATTCAGTGGTGAAAGAAGAGATTTTACATGTACATTTGTCGACTATGTGATATTATCTATTTACTTGTCTACTACTCCAACATTTTTAGTTGTGCACAATGCGTCACTTTCTCTCTGAAAGTATCTGAGAACATGACCGAGCGCAACACGAGCGTTCAGGACCCAGTTTTGAGCATTAATGTGGGAAAGTCCAACTACAATATACGCATTGGAATGGAGTTTTAATGTTGTTTCCTTACCGGTGGTGAGGCAGGACGCTAACCTGTTAGCTTATTGACAAACTCCCAGGGGAAAAAATCCTGGCTCTCCTGGTCCTGGCTCTCCTGGTCCTGGCTCTCCTGGTCCCTCTGTCTCTGTTTTTCTTGAGGAAGGCGTTCTAACTACTTAGGTACCAGAACGATGTATTCCCCTTCTTCATCTGTAGAGGGTTGAAAATCTATAACAAGTAGTTCGTGCTACACATATTAGCATTTCTGTTTGTTTGTGTTGATCACATAAAAAATTATACATAATATATATAAAATATGTTATATATATATTATAAAAAAATAAAAAATAAAAAAATTATTGATTGAAACTTATGGCACCACATCACGATAAAGGCCATCACAATATAGTAGATACAATTTTATTTTCTATTTTCCATTATTTGCCTTTGTGTCAAATTGCTGTGGGAAAATATGTTGATGAAAGGAGGGCATCTACAACTCATGCATGTTGAAGACATTCAATTCAATGTTTTAACATATGCTCAAATAAATACTTAAATACATACATATTTCACTGATTATATAAACTGTAATATTTTGTATAGAAATAACTGAATTGTTTCTATATTCAATCGTCTTAAGCCACATTCAGACCGGATCATGCGTTGTGGTGACTTTCAATGCAAAGTCAATGGTGGAACTGCATGTGCGTCTCGGGATGCACGCACGGACTGCGCGGCAAAGGCGCGGCAAAGGCGCAGGAGTGGAAAATCGACGCACGCAGGCCAGGACTTCTGGTCTGAACACCCCTGCGTCTGAAAATTAGTGAATGTGCGTCTGGTGCGTGCGGAAGCTGCGTTCCAGTGTTGTCGGTCTGAACGTGCCATTAGATGATGGACCAAGGAGATCATACAGGGGTCCAAGGATTATGAAAATTTCCCCAGGATCTTTTTTCTGTCAAAGAAGCACCACAGATGGCTGAATGGACAGCTGGGAAGGGACACCATGCCGCAGTTGGCCCAGGTCTGCTTTAAAAGTCAGTTGAACAGGTAAAACAATAATATTGAAATGTTAAAAACCTCTGTGCTATGAGACTTGGGTGGCATCTCTGACTGCCACCCCCCTGACCCAGAAATGGATTAAAGGGTAGAAAATGGATGGATGGATATTTTTGCATGCATACATAATCTATTATAATGTTATTTTTTAATGTACTTTCTTTATTCCATTAAAGTCTTTATTGTATACACTTTTGACATATATAACACCTATAGATGGGTACTATTGAAAAGAATGAGTAGTCTGACAATATCAATGGCAATATACTCACCAATGTACGAAGGAGCTTTTATGTATCTGTTGAGATATATACATGTTCATATACATATAGAACTGGGGGAAATAATCCTAAAAATATTTAGAATATCATCATTTTCTATTTACAATATTATCTACATAGAATGTATCTGCTCAACTCTGTCCCAAATATTTGTATTGACTTCACAAGCTGATAATAGTTATGAACATACTGCCCTTTCTGCTGTTTCTTTTATGCATTTTACCATTCTCTTCAGTGCTTCCAATTTACAGTCTTTGCTCTGTAGTTATTACCCATGATTGAAACAGCTTCATTAATTGCGTCTGCCTTTACCTATATCATTACTCTTGACGTCTATGGTTTCAGTTTCAGCCTGCCTTTCACTTAATGGCTTTTTCAGCTCCTATTCTGCGCCTGTCTTCTTGCCCATTGGCTCGTGATTAGCTGTCCATCACTCTTTGTCTCCGCGCCTGTCTTTGCCCTAACCATTTTGAATACCTGCGCTGTTTTCTTAGTTCTGTCCCTCCTACCGACCAATGACTCAGAACACTTTTGGCATTTTATTTCTCCACTGTCATTCTTGCATGCATTTGTTTGACTGTGTGTGTGTGTATGTGTGCGTGTGTGCGTGTGTGTGTGTGTGTGCGTGTGTGTGTGTGTATGGGCTTGGAAAGAGAGGGATAGAGAAGCGACAATGTGTTGGGCCTTTCAGCGACTGTGCAGCCAATCAATGCAGGCTTATCGGGATGTGTGCAGTGGCTGTCTGAAACCAGGGGCAGATATGACTCTGTCTGGGCACTGCGCAACAGGGGGTGGAGAGGGCCGGGTTTAACAAGTCTGGTGTGTGTGTGTATGTGTGAGCGTGTACGTGTATGTGTGTGAGTGTGCGCATATGAGAGCAATATGAGAAAGAGGATGCAGGTAGAGCTTTGTCAGACGGTTTTACTGAGGACAATGAAAATACATACAATTCAATTGGTGATTGTTATCGCTCTCTGTATCCTTCCTAATCAGTGATCAGAAGAAATCTTCAGTATATTGGGTTGTAAAATGATTCATTGTATTGTCCAAATCCATTTTTTGATAAACGATTTTGTAAAATGTTTGTTCCCAGTGAATTTTTTTGACTTCCTGCTTCCTGCAGATGATAACGAAGATCATGTGAGGGTTGATATTCGGCAACCATGTATATTGAGCCAAAAGTTCTCTAAAGTTTATGCTTTGATATTGCCATTTGTGATTTGACAAAATTGAAGAATACGTGTTGAAATTGTGCCATTCTTTTGATGATCTTTCTGTACGTTTCAATATATTTTCCCCATTTGTATCAACAAACTGTGGCTTAGTTGGTGTAAGACTATAATTTTTAATTCTGTGCCAGCCACCAATATTTTAAAGAACCCAACGATATGATGATATTTATAAATCTACTTATTGCAAATGAAATCTTTGCATCACGTTTCTCAGCTTAGCATGTCTTTTTTTTCTTTTCATTCAGCTGTATGTGTAATTGTTGTACTTGGGCTCCCATCCAGTGGTCTAATTGTAAATCCAAACCGTACTGACCGCATTAGGTTAGAGTCCTCACAAAGCCTTAAATCCCTGTTTGTGCTTCCTTTCCACTGGTCGCTTCCAAAAAGGTTTTCCTGCAACTTCCTGTAACTATGGCATTCTCCCGGGCAACCATTTGACTTTATTGAAGGCACTCTGTTTCCTGCTCTTAATTACCTTGGGCAGATTGGTGCTCGACCGCTTGAAAGCAATAATTATCTTGAGACGTTTTCCAAAATGTTTCATTTAAAGTATGTATACGTAAGTCATAATAAGGAAAATTCGATTTTTGTTAATCAGGAATGATGGCTTGGTTTTAACACAAGAGACAAATGGGGGATTCAATTAGGGCTCCAGACGCTTTTCCTCTCCCGGTAATTAAAACCTCCAACGGTGCAATTATGGCACTAGCAGGGTGTGGAGAGTGAGGAGAAAACCAGTGTTCAGTCACAAGAGGGAGGACACTGCTCTAATGTATTCATATAAAGTCAAAGCGATGCAGAATAGCAAGCAAGCATAGAAAGCATGTTGTAAAATATCATAATAGATAGCTTGTACTGTATTTTTGCTAACTTTATGTAAACTAAAGGCTTGTTGAAACTCAATTGTCATGTGTTACTGTCATTTTACTGAGTCACTCATGCTCCTGCATGTACAGATGTAACTATGTATTACTTATACTAGAATATACAGTGTTTTATACTGCTTTATACTCATTATGTTTATCTCACATTTAGAAACAATGTATTTCTAACGTTTCTAATTTCCAGCCAGTAGTCGAAAGTGGAACTTTACAACGTGAACCGCACGACGCCCTCAAGTATAACCGCGTTCTCAATATCCTCCTCAGGCCACCGCAAAGAATACACCAACATCCTTCTGCTTTAAACAGAAGCAGCGGAAATGGAAACTGCTTTCTGTAGTTTTGTTGGGACGGACAAAGGAGTGAAATTGCTCCTCCATGTACAGTAACTGCTGAAGCAGACATAGTACACATTGATATGCCGCCTTTGATGATATTTACAGTATATCTAGGCCACTGTGCATGTCCACATGTATGAGGGGAGAAGTGGCGAGGTCATCGCAGCCAGAGAAATCAAACATTTTCTTCACACGAAAAATACAATATCAACCATGTGAAACATTGTCGCCGTGTGAATGAAAGGCCAATGCCATAGTCAACTCTATCGTTTTACTGTCACTACGTGTCCGTGTAAACATTGCTTCACGTAGGCTTTATTGGCAGGAATCTGGAGCCAAATGACGTCGGTAGCAATGGCCTAGCAACAAAAGAGCCAATAAGGAGCAGCACTGGTCTGTTCCTGTAAAAAACTAAACCTGAATTTGGGATCTGAAGACACCTGATTAGTCAGCTTTTAGGGGACATATGATTATCAAAGAACATATACAAATACAAACACCAGGATCATACAGCGTGTTAACACAATAGATGTTTAAGGCCAAAATGGTAATTTTCCAATTAGGCCTCATTGAGCTGTGTTTTATATCGTCCATTTTCTGTAGTAGTCTGTAGTGACAACTTGTGATGAGCAAAACCTTTGAGAAATAGCAAGGTCAGATGTTTAAGCTTTTACACATTTCTATATTGCATGCACAGAAAAAGTATAGCAATAATGAAGAATTTCAGCTTTGTACAGCATACAGTTGACATGTAATGTAATAGATTGGTTGGAACAAGACACTTTTGCTGTATACTGGGGTTTTTAAATGAATGTATATTATTGAGGAAGAATATATATTTGCTTTTATGAGAGAAAAAGAAAAAAATAACACTTTAAATAATCATTCTTTGAAATACTATGGACTCACAAAAGCCAACAGAAGAACATGCACTCACGCACAGTGCTGAAAAATGGATAGATCTAAAAAGATATTAAAAATTGAAGGATGGCGATACAAAGATACAATGATGAAACGGCGCTGCAGGGGACACTGGAGGGGCAGTGATGGAGGGAGGAGTGCAATTTGCCGGGATCTTGAAGGACGGCAACATGGCACAAAGATCACTAGACGCTAATGATCTGCTGCAAGTGTGTAGGGGTGAGTTGCCATGGCGATGTGGGAAGGAGGGGTCCTATCAAGACCTCCTCAGCAGGTGTTCGTCTGCGGGCCCCCCCACTGACAGCCCTGCCAAAACACCGCAAGCATTCTATCAATCATCTGTCGACACAACAATTCACTGCACAGGTACGAGCACTTGTGAGAAGACCAGGAGAAAACCGCAGAACATTCAATGAGCCAATAGCTGTTGTGTGGGTTTAGCTTCCAGCGAATAAAAAAAATGGCTTTTCATCAACCTTGTAATCTGCAAGAGTTCTCCTGAAAATGCTGTGACAATCTGCAAATCCAATTTTTTTTGTGTGCTTTGCATTTTAATCCAATCCAAACCAATCCACTTTATTTATAAAGCACATTTTATAAAAAGAAGTTTCCAAAGGGCTGCACAGAGTTAAAATAAACACATTTAAATATGTATGCAAGTTTGCCAGCCTTATGTTCACAACAGAAAAATAGAAGTAAAACATTACACACAAAGTAAAAACAATACAAATATAATAATAACAACAATAAAATACCAGTTAACAATACAAATGTGATAAAAACAATAACATGCTAATTATCTGATAAAAAAGAAAGAAAACAATATATATATAAAAAGGGGGGGACCACACATATCATGCAGAGTTAAAAGCCAGAGAGTAAAAATGTGCCTTAAGACGAGACTTAAAACATTCCAGTAACTATTTCATGGTCTTGGTCATTGTGGTCGCTAACGAAGCTTCTTTTGACCTTCTGACCCTGTACTATAATGTTCTGCGAGGATTTGAAAATGTTATTCATTTATAATAGTCGCTCCCCTTGGCACTACCACAAACAATAGAATTGCTTGAGCAGAATAGTAGGACGCATGGGGAGAGAGCTCGCCTGTCGATCACAGATTAATATTCATTTAATCCAATCAGGAAGCAGGGGGGAGTGAGCATGGGCAGGTCTAACTGGTTATTGAAATGTTTTATCCCTCCAAAATAATGACACATCTAGGCAAGGCAAGGCAAGTTTATTTATATAGCACAATTCATACACAAGGCAATTCAAAGTGCTGAACAAAATAAGAAAGCATTAAAATCATAAATAATCACAGAACATTAAAAAGAAAGATACAAATATAAAATCCCTCAGTTGTATGCACAGTTAAACAGAACTGTCTTTAACCTGGTTTTAAACATTGTCAGAGAGGAGGCCTGTCTCACATCTTCAGGAAGACTGTTCCAGATTTTAGCAGCATGAATCTGAAAAGCAGCCTCCCCATGTTTAGTTCTGACTCTGGGCACTAACAGGAGTCCAGTCCCTGTGCTCCTCAGAGTCCGGGCTGGTTCATATGGGACTAACATGTCACTAATATATTTTGGTGCGAGGCTATGGAGAGACTTGTACATAAGCAGAGCTGTTTTAAAGTCTATTCTCTGAGCCACAGGAAGCCAGTGCAGAGACCTGAGGACTGGACTAATGTGGTCGTACTTCCTGGTTCTTGTCAGGACTCGAGCTGCTGCATTTTGAATGTACTGCAGCTGTTTTACAGCCTGTTTGGACAGACCTGTGAGCAGGCCATTGCAGTAGTCTAACCTACTGGAGACAAATGCATGGATAAGAATCTCCAGGTCTGCTTTAGACATTATGTTTTTGATCCTGGCAATGTTTTTTAGATGGTAAAAAGCTGCTGATGTTACTGATTTGATGTGGCTATTAAAATTTAAGTCTGAGTCCAGTATTACCCCTAGATTTCTGACCTTGTTTGAAGGTTTTAGGGAGAGAGACTGTAGGTGACAGATGACGCTCTCTCTTTGTTTCTGGGGACCAAAGACAATCATTTCAGTTTTGTCTGCGTTTAGCTGAAGGAAGTTGTTTTGCATCCACTCACTGATCTGTTGGATACAGTGAAGGAGTGAGTCCACTGGTCCATGTTCTCCTGCAGTCAGTGAGAACATAGATCTGAGTGTCGTCTGCATAGTTATGATAGGAAACTTTGTTTCTGCGTATTAACTGACCTAACGGCAGCATGTAGAGATTGAACAGAAGAG